>CM056722.1:63806541-64014999 GCA_029844215.1 Przewalskia tangutica | reverse complement strand
CCCATCGTACGTGATGTCCAAAGCAAATAACAAGATAACACTCCTAATGGAAGCATACCCGGCCACCCATCGTACGGTCAAGATGTCCAAAGGAAATAACAAGATAACAATCATAATGGAAGCATATTAGTGGGCCACCCATCGTGTCAAGATGTCCAAAGCAAATAACAAGATAACACATAATGGGCGTACGTGGCCACCGCATCGTGTCGATGTCCATCAATCAACGGATAGCGGCCCTCCAATGCAGAGGCGGTAGCACAATAAATACAACACTTGCACAACAAAGGCTATCACCACAAGCATAGGCAAGTTCAACATACTCATAGACTTTCATTTTATTACAACAAATCCGATTTTAACCTCAGTACTACGATTTTAACTCTTTAAAAGATCCATTTCTTTCACAAAAAGTCACACGATAGTAGTATCAAAATAGAGTAACTATCTTTTTAAGTAAACCAAAACAATTTCCATATCTTCTTTTGAATAAACCAACTTAAGATAAAACCATGACTTCCTTAAACCGTTTTAAGACAAAACCTTTTCTTTAAAACCAAAACACTTTAATTTCCTCAGTCTCTTTTCTTTAGAAAACAAGTTCCTTACTTTGGAATTTAAGAAAAATCAATACTTATTTATTAATGATCTTATTAAAGCAACCATGATCTAGGAAATGTAATACAATTTTGTCTTATCTTAGCTTATGCAGATGGAGGTTTTCTCTGGTTTTAATATAATTAATTATTTGTCAATACATTTTCCTTTATTAACGTTCATAGTGGTTTGTTCGATACTTATTCTCATTTCCAAATCAATATAACTTATTCCTTTTAAAACCCGATTACCCATTTCTCATAAATGCGGTTTCACAACTTTTAACACAAACCAAGTCCTTAATATTTCACATCAAGTCATTTATAAGTCAAGTCTCTTATCTTTTAAAAACCACAGACCATTTCTTTACCTACAGAAAGTTGTTATAACAAACTTCTCATAAAGCCGTTATAACACTTTATGTTTTTGTCACGACCCATTCCGGGGCCCGTGACTGGTGCCTTACCGGGGCACCCAAGTAGTCATACATCAGAGTAATCAGCGGAAATATAAAACAAGACATGAAACAGTTTATGTGAGAAAACGTCGCCTTTCGGCATATATATATAAACATGGTTTAGCAGTTACATCCGATACTGTACAACATGACTACAGACCTCTAAGGAAAGATACAACTATGGCGGGGCCACGCCATACTATCGTACAAAACTATCTACAACGGGAGATCATACCCAAAGTAGAGCCTCCGAAAAGATGGAGCTCCCGACACCAGCGTGGAGATCCACAGGATGTGGATCTAGCACCGCTTCACCTGCGGCATGAACGCGGCCGAAAAGTCGAGGTCAAGACAGTACTAAGTATATGAAGCGTAAAATACTTAAATGAAAACATATCATTTTAAAATCAGTTTTGCAGTATGTATGAAACAACGAGGACCACATAGTGCCGCATCATAAACAAGAGCAACAATAGGTAAATCAGAGGTCTTTTCTGAGGTGCGAATGATCAGCGAGGCCACTTTACCATATTATCATTCTACAAGCCTAATCACGGACTCGAGTCCGCGTAGCCACTCGCGTAGGCGCGAGGTATAACCCCGCATCGGTGCTACCCTCGGCAGCGTCTGGACTCGTTGTCCGTGGCGTACACATACGCGTGAGGCATAACCCCGCATACTAACACGGAACTCGTAGCTCAAGATAGGCCCTCGGAGCGTGCGGTATTCTCGAATCATGGTCCCCGGACCGCTGAGTCTACCCCGTCGGAGTGGCCTTAACCCCGGTATCATCTCAAGAGGTGAGTGATATAGTACTAATACAACACTTATAGTTCAAAACAACATAAGCATAAGTAAAGATGACCTCTTTACACTAACGTTACAAAGACACTAACACACATAGCATCATATCATGTCTACTTATCAAACCATCTTATTATTCTTTTCACAATTCAATATAAGTCACATTATAGACACATGACAAAACTGTTTCTTTATCCATCTTAAGTGGTTATACTTAACTTCCCATAAGCTAGTATAACTCTTAAGCGCTTTAAAACCAATTAGTTCTCTTACATTAAAAATGATTAGTATTCTTTTGAAATGCTTTGATTCTTTATTATTAGTGCTTAAGCGAGGCATTCAGTAAGTATTATCGGGCTTAAGCGTGAGGCATTCCGTAAGTATTATTCGAGGCTTAAGCGTGAGGCATTCTTAGTAGTTATTATTCGATTAACATACGTACGCGTACTACATATATATTGTAAAATATCATGCTTTGGAAGAATCACATACCTTCCAAATGAAAACCACCGCCAAGTTGAATATGTCGCGCGAGAGAATCGACCTATAATAGTCGACACGTCTATCAGCGTTGGACTACTTTGAAACGATTCTAAGCAGAGGGTTCTATATCCTACGGAAAATTGGGCGCTTCCTCACCCGGTGAGCTACTCAAGTTCATCGTGTGAAAGCGGTCTATGTAAGTACAATTTGATTATTCTTCTTTAAACCCTTCTACTGTGATAATATTCAATTCTATTCTGTGATATTCTTCTAAGTATTTAATACTTATTCTTATACTACTACGGTATGTATTCTCTAATTCAAAAGAGGTTAGGATTAGTTACCAGTAAGCCCAATAATATCTAGATAAAGTCGCTTTGAGCAAGGTTTAGCTCCTAAGTTGTATGCGCTCGGTAGCTAAGAAACCTTAGAAGTTCTTCAACTTCTACTAAGACTAAGGGATTTGGGCTAGGTATTTTGGGCATTATAACAATACAAGAAGGCAACTTTTCTACCAAGGGAGGGGTAGATTTCGGCTAGGCTAGGGGGTAGCCTCGGCTAGCTTCTCCAAGGGAGGTGTTTGGGCGAAAGAGGCTTAAGGGAGAGAAGAGGATTCTCAAGACTTGGAAGGAATTTGTGGATGAAGAACTCTTCATCTTAAGGTATTTATAGGTCAAGACATGGCCAACCAATGGCCAAGATTTAGTGCTAGGCAAGTGTAAGGTCAAGATTAGGGCAAGTGTACCAAGCCAACTTGCACACAAAAAATCCTACCAACTACATGACAAAAATTGACCATCCATTCGCCTAAGGGCGCTCACATCCATCAATTGAGGGTGACAAGTGTCGCCTCTCGTTGTCCAAAATGTTTCGTCTCTCGGAAAAATCCGCAAAATTAGAAATGGCATAGCGGAAATTACCCTACGAAAGGCGTGGAAAGCGTTTGCCGGAAAAACTATTCGTTTTGAGAGTTGTGCCAAAAAACGTCGAAGCCTAACTTTAAGGCCAAACTTTTTGTCACGTATTCCCTTACGTACATACTCGAAATCGGTATAACATTCTCCTCCTTAGAAACATTCGTCGAATGTTCCTTCCCAAGACGGATAACGATAAGGTTCTTCGTGAACTAAACCGTTTGCAAATGCCACACACGCCACAAACAACACTTAGGCATAAATGATAATGAAAAATTTACAAGTAGGAAAGTGAATTACAGGTGTGGGGAATGGTGAGGATATACGCCTCACGCCTCCTCGCTTCCCACGTCATCTCCTCCTGAGCTCGTTCCGCCACAAGACTTTGTGGCCACGCCCCGTCCGCAGACGCTAACTTTGACGATCGACTATCGCTATGGGAATCTCCTCATACGATAACCTCGCCACTGGACGCCGTCGTCCGGGTGTACCCTAGATGGATCCCGATACATCTCCTCGGATAGATCGTGAAACACCGGATGCCGCCTCGGATCGGACGGCGGATCCAATCGTAGCAACCTTGCCTACCTCGCGGACACCCCGAAGCGGCCCGATGTACTGGCCTGAGTTTCCTCTTCCCAATCTCATCACACCGCCACGGGTGGCACTGAAAACCAATCATCATTTGCGAACTCGGATGTCGCGGCGATGATCCGCATCGACCGCCGACTCTGCCGTTAATAGCCGCTCTCGGATAAGCTTCACCTTATCCATCGCTGCTGCAAACCGTCCCACTAGCCGCACCTCGCCCACATCGAACCAACTATGGCGATCTGCACTTCCTCCATACAAGGCCTCATGGGCGCCATCCGAATCTTGGAGTGGTAACTATTATTGTACGCGAACTCAACTAGAGGCAAATGATCCTCACTACCCTCGAAGTCGATGCGGGCTCGCGGCATATCCTCAAGAGTCCGGATAGTGCGCTCGGCTGTCCGATGCATGCGTGGATGGAATCACGATTGTGCTCACCGCCCCTAAACCTCTGCGGAAAGACCTCGAGTTGGCGTAAACCGGGCTTCATGCGATATGATCGAAGTAGGGACTCCGTGCGATCGACGATCTCGGATGTAAAGTGGCATAATCCTCGGTAAAAAGTCGTCGACGGAAGAAAGTGGGCTGATTTCACACCGTCGGCGATAACCCATATAGAATCATGTCTCCTGCGAGTGCGAGGTAATCCTGTGATGAAGTCCATGTTGATTACCTCCCACTTCAGTCGGGATCTCTATCGCGTAACAAACCACCGGCCTCGGTGCTCTACCTTCACTGCCGACAACACGGACGAGCCACGAACTCGCAGCGTCCCTCTTCGAGCCATCCCACCAATACATAGATCTAAGGTCGTGGTACATCTTGGTGACTGGATGGATGAGTAACGCGCGCCATGTGCTTCCCGAACCTGCTGCCAAGTCACGAAACATCCGAACACACAACCGCTCAAACCTTAGCACCCCGTGGTGCTACCTCAAAAGGACCCTTGCCTCACGTAAGAGGCGTATCACGATATCGAATCAAAGTCGATCCTCGAGGCGTTGCCTCTTCACCTCGCGGCGATGGAAGACTTCGGCAACCTCACGAACTCTAACCCTTTGCTATCGTAATCAATCAAGCGGACACCAAGGTTCGCTAAGCGGTGCAAATCACGAACCATGTCTCTTCTCTCTAGCCGCACATCGATAGGCTCCCCATCGACCTACGACTAAGGCATGCACAACATGGCCTTGCCCGTGGTACAGGATATCAACATCGTAATCCTTAAGCAACTCTAACCACCGTCACGTAAGTTGACTCCTCCGGCATTTGAAGATATCTTGGAGGCTCTTGTAGTGCGTAAAAATATCCACGTGAACCCATACAAATAGTGCCTCCAGATCTTCAAAGCGTGAATCACACCCAACTCCAAATCATGGGGGTAGTTCCTCTCGTGTTCTTCACCGTCGGGATGCATATGCTATAACCCCGCCATGCTGCATCAACACACATCCCAACGATGCTCGACGATCACAATACACGACATAACCATCCGACCTGCGGAAGAGTAAGAAGCGGGCGATCGTCGGCTCTTTCGAATCGAAAACCACGCCACAAGCATCATCCACGAAACTTGGCGCATACGAGTCGGCCTAGTCAATGGTGCAGATAAGTAAACTTCTCCACGAACCGCGATAATATCCTGCAAGGCGAAATGCGAACCTCGCGGAGTAGTAGGTCTAGGCCAAGTCTCGATCGCCGATCTTGGCGTATCACTCGAATGCCATCGGCCCGACAATATGCCCAAGAACGCCATGAAGTCAGCCAAAACTCACGTTTGGAAAACTTGGCGTCAATCGCTGGTCTGGAGAAGCCAAGACGGTCGCAAATGCTCTGCATGCTCCGCTCGAGCGAATAAACCAAGATATCATCAATGAACACTATCACAAACGTGTCCAAAAATGGTTTGAACACTCGGTTCATCAAATCCATGAATACCGCGGAGCGTTGTCAACAAAAGACATGACCTCAACTCATAATGCCCGCACGTCCGAATGCGATCTAGGGACATCCACCTCACTCGCACTTTGATGATAGCCCGACCGTAGATCAATCTTGGAGAAACACCTCGCGCTGGCAATCGTCGAACAAATCATCAATCACAGGAAGGGTATCTGTTCTTAATGGTCACCTTGTTCACTGTGTCAACACACATGCGCAGGCCCCGCCCTTCTTCTTCTTCACGAACAATACCGCGCTCCCGAGAGAAACACTAGGCTGATGAAGCGCCTTCTCCAAAGAAATCCCTAAGCTGATCCTTCAACTCTCAACTCGGCGGTGCCATTACGTATGGCGGAATGGAAATAGCCGAGTGTCCGCAATATGTCTATACAAAACTCAATCTCCTCTCGGAGGATACCGGAGGTCGTGCGAAACACGTCTGGGAACTCTCGACCACCGAATCGACGGAAAATCGTACGCGACTTGATATCAAACACGAGCGAGATGGTAGATATACCCTTCGCACTATCTTCCTAGCCTCGAGGTAGGAAATAAACCTACCGCCGGCGATACCGTGCTCCTCCCACTCAACAACCGGCTCCTCGGAAGCTGGAACTGTACTACTCTCTCTGCGGTCTACATTGGCGTAGCAAGAAGCTAGCCAATCCATCCCCATGATCACGTCGGTCAATCATCTCCAACTCTATCAAGTCGGCCAGGGTCCGACGATCAGAATAGTCACGGGACATACTCTATATACCCGCCGAGCTACCACCGAATCACCCTTGGCGTAGCTACCTCGAAGTGGTCCATGGACTCGTGCTCTATCCTATCCTACTAGCAACAAGGGGATATATGGGGCAGTAGAACCGGATCTATCAAAGCATACACATCAAACCTGAACCGATAAGGTACCGTGGCGACATCGGTGAGGCCTCACGATCTGTCGGTGGACAAAGCATAAATGCGGTTCGAGGACCGCTAGAATCGGGACGAGCCACGACCTGCCGCGACTGCTGACCATGAGTACCACGCCCGGGCGAGTAATGGCTAGGAGATGATGAAGGCGCAATGGAACACGAAGGATGAGCCTACCACTGTGCCACGGTCGGACGGTCCGCCGCAAAGTGACCACGCTGGCCACAATCGTAACAAGCTCCAAAAGTAGTACCGAACTTCCCGTAATGGGATCTACCGCATCGGCCACATCGGGGTGGTCGATCGGCGATACCTCTGCTACTCTGGGCGTGCGAAGCCCAGGGGCACAGTGCCCTCGAATATCCTGGCTGTGCTGAGGACGGTGCAGGAGTGCTCTGAGCTGGCTGTGGTACAAATCTAGACTGCAGCTGAGGCCGCCCACCACGATAGCCACCCGAAGACCCTCCCGTCCCGCCTTCTTCTGGCCGTCATCCACTCGTCGACCTCTGCGCTCGCCGCATCGAGGCATGAGCTGCGTGCGGTAATGTCCATACCGGTGAAGAGAAACACCCGCATGACTCGGCCATATAATCATCTAGCCCGATGACGTGGCGGTGCACCCTATCCTCCATATACGCTGCAATCTTTGGGACATATCGAGCCAATGAATCAAACTCGACATTGTACTCACGACACGTCCCTCTGCCTCGGCCCGATAAAAATCTATCACCCGCGCCTCCTCATCCGCGAGGCAAGAAGTGAGTGAGAAAGCCTCCGAGAACTCATCCCAAGTAGGCGGGACGCGTGCTCTCCCGATAACTCCCACGAATCAAACCAATCGATTGCGGTATCACACCTATGTGAACCAAAGATCACGGACTCGGTCTCGACGCCGATCACTCTCAAAATCCTTCAGTAGCGGATGAACTCCTGCGGATCATCCTCTGGCCTCGACCCGTAAAACTCTGGCGGGCTACAACTCAGGAAGTCTCGTAGCCTCAAACTCTCTGCCCTCGGGTGAACCACGGGTGCGGCCGAGCCGGAGTCGAATCGAGCAAAGGCGTCCGGCCTATCTCGTATCGCCACAACTCTAGCCAATAGTTGGGCCATCTCCTGCTTCCTAACTCTCCGCCCAGCCGTGGGGCGAGGTGTGGGTACTGTGGTCTCTGCTGGGGCCGGCGGCGTCATAGAACTCGCCGTCTGAGGTATAGACTGGGCCTGAGCCCTCGTAACTCTCGGTGTCATACTAGCAGCTCCTCACGCTTGCGCTTACAGGCGGGTTGCCTTACGTGGAGGCATAACTGTTACAGAAGAGGAATACGTTAGAGGGGTCCAATTTTAACACAGCTCTAAAGCACGATCTCAGAGTAAGAAGAGTGGAAACCAATCCTAAATATCCTATAGCCTCCTGATTATTGGTGTGGTGCACAACACACCGATAATCAAGACTCTACTAGATACGGTCTGTAGACACTTTCCGAGGATTAACTGCTCTGATACCACTTTTGTCACGACCCATTCCGGGGCCCGTGACTGGTGCCTTACCGGGGCACCCAAGTAGTCATACATCAGAGTAATCAGCGGAAATATAAAACAAGACATGACACAGTTTATAAAATAAGACACAGTTTATGTGAGAAAACATCGCCTTTCGGCATATATATATAAACATGGTTTAGCGATTACATCCGAGCATCGCATACAACATGACTCTGACTTAAGGAAAGATACAACTATGGCGACAGGCCCCGCCATACCGATCGCATACAAAACTATCTACAATGTGGAGATCATACCCAAAAGTAGAGCCTCGGAAAGATGGAGCTCAGGACACCAACGTGGAGATCCTAAGGATGTGGATCTAGCACCTTGCCCTTACTGCGGCATGAACGCAGCCGAAGGAGGTCGAGACAACGGGTAGTAAGTATATGAAATCAGAAATACTTAAATGAAAACATATCATTTTAAAATCGGTTTGCAAGTATGTATGAAACAACGAGGATCGCATAGTGCCACATCATAAACAAGAGCAACAATAGGTAAATCAGAATGTCTTTTCTAGGCTGCGAATGATCAAAGCGGGCCACTCGCCCATATTATCATTCGCAAGCCTAATCACGACTCGGAGTCCATAAAGCCACTCACATAGGCCCGCGTGAGGTATAACCCGCATCGAGGGTAGCTACCTGGCAACGTCCCGGACTCGTTGTCGCGTGGCCACATAGACCGCGAGGCATAACCCGCATACTAACTCGGAACTCGTAGCCGCATAGGCCCCGGACCCGCATGAGGTATTCTCGAATCATGGTCCTGGACACTGAGTCTACCAGCGTCGGAGGCGCTTAACGGTATCATCTCAAGAGGTGGTGATATAGTACTAACACAGCGACTTATAGTTCAAAACAACATAAGCATAAGTAAGATCGACCTCTTTACACTAACGTTACAAGACACTAACACACATAGCATCATATCATGTCTACTTATCAAACCATCTTATTATTCTTTCACAATTCAATATAAGTCTTATAGACACATAGGCAAATGCTTTCTTTTATCCATCTTAAGTGGTTATACTTAACTTCCCATAAAGCTAGTATAACTCTTAAGCTTCGCTTTAAAACCAATTAGTTCTCTTCATTAAAAATGATTGGTATTCTTTGAAATGCTTTGATTCTTTATTATTCGAGCTTAAGCGAGGTGCATTGTAAGTATTATTCAGGCTTAGCGTGAGGCATTGCCGTAATTATTATTCAGGCTTAAGCCGTGAGGCATTGCCGTAGTTATTATTCGGTTAACACATGTACGTCTACCGTACTACATATATATTGTAAAATATCATGCTTTAGGAAGAATCACATACCTTCTCAAATAAAACCACCGCCAAGTTGAATATGTCGCGCAGAGAATCAAATTTATAATAGTCGAACCGCCTATCAGCGTTCGACTACTTTGAAACCATTCTAAGCAGAGGGTTCTATATCCTACGGAAAATTGGGCGTACTTCCCTACGGTGAGCTACTCGAGTCTCATCAGAAAACAGTCATGTAAGTACAATTTGATTATTCTTCTTTAAACCCTTCTGTGATAATTCAATTCTATTCTGTGATATTCTTCTAAGTATTTAATACTTATTCTTATACTACTACAACATGTATTCTCTAATCCAAAAGAGGGTTAGGATTAGTTACCTCGGTAAGCCCAATAATATCCTAGATAAAGTCGCGCCTGAGCAAGGTTTAGCTCCTAAGTTGTACGCTCCGGTAGCTCCAAGAAACCTTATAAGTTCTTCACAACTTCTACTAAGGACTAAGGGATTTGGGCTAGGGTATTTTGGGCATTATAACAATACAAGAAGGCAACTTTTCTACCAAGGGAGGGGTAGATTTCGGCTAGGCTAGGGGGGGTAGCCTCGGCTAGCTTCTCCAAAGGGGGGGGGAGGTGTTTGGACGAAAAGAGGCTTAAGGGAGAGGAGAGGATTCTCAAGACTTGGAAGGGAATTTGTGGATGAAGAACTCTTTATCTTAAGGGGGGTATTTATAGGTCAAGACATGGCCAACCAATGGCCAAGATTTAGCCAAGTGCTAGGCAAGTGTAAGGTCAAGATTAGGGTAAGTGTACCTAGCCAACTTGCACACAAAATATCCTACCAACTACTTGACAAAAATTGACCATCCATTCGCCCTAAGGGCGCCTCATCCATCAATTGGAGGGTGACAAGTGTCGCCTCCCGTTGGTCCAAAATGTTTCGTCTCTCGGAAAAATCCGCAAAAATTAGAAATGGCATAGCGGAAATTACCCTACGAGTTTGTGAAAGCGTTTCGTCGGAAAACTATTCGTTTTGAGAGTTGTGCCCAAAAAAGCGTCCAAGCCTTTAAGGCCAAACTTTTAGACGTATTCCCTTACGCATACTGGAAATACGGTATAACGGTTTAAACCAACCAAATTCGTTTAGCACACGTACGTCTACCGTACTACATAGTTCACAACAATCATGCTAGAAAAGATAGGAAGAGGTTCATATACCTCGCGACGATTATCGACAATTAGCAAAATGCTCCAAAGTACTATAACCCTGCTAGCCTTTTCCACCCTTCAAGTAGAATACGCTACTCGTAGTACTTCAACTTATAAAGGCCACAAAACGTCTATCAACCTCTAGATCTCTTCGTAGAACAATTCAAAGCACAAGGTCATTATTCTACGGAAAATTCGGCAGCACCTCCTCCCCCGTAACCACATAAATCTCATCCTCTATCAAGGCCCGCTACCAAGCCAACAACTCCAAGGGGGTTACACGTCTAACCGGACGTGTACAACACTGCCCCACAATAATACTACAAGTCTACTGTAAATACAGTCCAATGTAAATACAATTCAATTATTATCAATATTCATTCTATATATAGTATACTCAACTATACATTACTACAACATGTAATTTCCAATTACAATAGGGGGATAAAGATCATTACCTCGATAAGCCCAAAATTATCCAAGTTTTATAAGTCGATCCTGAGCAACGTTTAGCTCCAATTCCTTACGCTCCAACCCGCTCCAAGCAACCCTTAGAAGTTTCTAAACAACTTCTCTTAACACTTCATCTAAGCTTATGAAGATTTTTCTAGGGTTTTATTTTGCGACTAAGGAATAAAGTAGTATTTTCGGGCTCTTAGTATAAAGATAACTTTGGAATACTACAAGGGATTTTTGGCTAAGGTATATGGGATTATAACAATACTTGAAGAAATTCTTTCACAATAGGGGTGTTGGACGAGAACCACAAAGGAGGGAGGGAATTTTTGCCTTGGAAAAATATTTCAAGTGAGGATGAATAAAGTCTTGCAACAAGGGGTATTTATAGAGAAATCAATGGCTAGGATCAAAGCAAGTGTATGGTGAGGATTTGGTCCATGTGGGAGTGGAGTCTTTCAACCAAGTGTCCACCACAACAATGAGACATGTGTCCACCACAAAAATGGGACAAGTGGCTTGCCACTTGTCCACCAAAACGTCCAAACACTTGTCCACCAACCATTCGGCCAACATGGCCACATGGGGTTGACACGTGTCGCCCCCTACTCGTCCAAAATATCTCATCTTTCGAAAATATCCGTAATGCCAAAAATCCGAAAATAAAGTGGGCCCCACAAAACCGTAAATTCTCCCGTGGGCCCCCGTGACCAATTTCGGAAATAAAATTCCATAATTCTCAAATATTCTAAAAAGTCCGAATACCAAATCTGGGAATCCAATTCCTATTAACGAACCATTTTCTTCACAAAATCCGGAAACTTTTCCGTCGAAAAATTACATCTTTCTTCCTTTCCAATTTTAATGTCGTATTCTCGTACGTACGTTCTCATATAGATACCCTGAAACTACGGTGTATGAAGCAGGGCTTCCCAAGCGAATCGTGATCCTATGGCGAGGATCAACAACCGGTGTACCTTACCTGCGGCGTGAACGCACCCCGAAGGAGGTCGATCTAACAGTACCAGTATGTGAAATCAGAAATACGTAAATGAAATCATATGATTTATATAAAGCAGAGACATGTATGATAACCAAACTACGATTTACAACATAAGCGATCGTCAAGTCGGACTCACGCTCAAGTCGAGGACTCGCGCCTCAAGTCATCCTTTATGCGTGGAACTCCTTCCTCACCGCGATGCAGGTATAAATCGTGTGATACGTATAACATGTCTCGCCTATCCCATGAGACTCGAGGTGGAATCGCATAGTCACATTCCCGTCCATCTCATAGACTGGTCTTGGATCGTATGTAATATGTTATACCGTATTTCAGTATGCACGTAGGCGACGTATATAAATTTAAGCCATAAAGTTGGCATGGTTCGAAAATTTGGGCACAAGTGCCGAAATGAATCGTTTTTCGACGAAAAGTTTTACTAAACTTTCGAAGGGAAAAATCCGGCTATGTCATTTATACGTTTTGCGGATTTTTACGAGAGACGAAACATTTTGGACCAACGGGAGGGTGACATGTGTCACCCTCACATTGGATGAGGTTGGGCGGCAATGGTGGACGAAATGTGGCTTGTAGTAGGTAGGATATTTTGTGCAAGTTGTGTGGTAGATGGATAAGGTATGTTATACCCCGTATTTCCGGAGTATGTACGTGAGGACGTACGTACAAAAGTTTAGCCTTAAAGTTAGGCCAAGTTCGAAAATTGTACACAACTCGCTCAAAGAATCGTTTTTCACGAAAGCTTTTCCACGACTTTCGTAGGAAAATTCCGCTATGCCATTTCTAATTTTTGCGGATTTTTCGAGAGGCGAAACATTTTGGACCAACGGGAGGCGACACTCGGCACCTCCAATTGGTGGACTTGAATCGTCCATGGGCCGAATTGGAATGGGATTGGCACGTTTTTGTGCCTTGCTCAATGTCAAGGAGTTGGTAGGATATTTGTGTATAGTTAATCCTCACCCTACACTTGCCTTGCACTTGTCTTCATCTTGGCCATTGGTTGGCCAAGGCTTGAGCTATAAATACCCCTTTAGATGAAGAGTTCTTCATCCACAAAGTTATCTTCCAAGTCTTGAAAAATCCTCTCCTCCCCCTTAAGCCTTTCGTCCAACACCTCCCCGCCTTTGAGTGAGTTTGGCAGGGCCTACCCCTAGCCTAGCCAAAATCTACCCCTCCTTGGTAGAAAAGTTGCCTTCAGTATTGTTATAATGCCCAAAATACCTAGCCCAAATCCCTTAGTCCTTTGTAGAAGTTGTGAAGAACTTCTAAGGTTTCTTAGCCACTGAGCGCGTACAACTTAGGAGCTAAACCTTGCTCAGGCGCGACTTTATCTAGGATATTATTGGGCTTACCAAGGTAAATAATCCTAACCCTCTTTTGTATTAGAGAATGCATACTGTAGAAGTATAAGAATAAGTATTGAATACTTAGAAGAATATTACGAATAAATTGAGCTATTATCACAGTAGAAGGGTTTAAAGAAGAATAATTGAGTGTACTCACATGGAATTTTTCTGATGAACTTATATAGCTCATCGGGTAGGGTTGTGCTTCCGACTATCCGTGAGAATTGTGAACCCTCTGTTTAGAATGACCTGAGTAGTCTAGACTTTGATAGATGTCTGTGACTATTATGAAATGATTCTCTGCGCGACATATTCAACTTGGTTGGAGGTTTTTCGAGAAGGTATGTGATTCTTCCTAAAGCATGATATTTTAACATATATATAGTACGGTAGGCGTACGTGTTAAGCGAATAATAACTACGGCAATGTCGTTTGACTTAAGCACGAATAATAACTACGGCAATGTCTTTTGACTTAAGCACGAATAATAAGAATCGATGCATTTCAAAAGAACTCTTGAATCATTTTTAGAGAAGATAAGTATTTGGTTTTAAAACAAAAGCTTAAGAGTTATACTAGCTTTATGGGAAGTTAGGTATAACACTTAAGAAAGATAAAAGGCATTTACTTGTTTGTTTATAAAAGCCTTGTATTGATTTCTGTTAAGTGTAGTAAGATTTGTTTGATAAAGTAGACATGTTATGATGCTACCTGTGTTAGTATCTTGAAATGTTGTGTAAGGGGGTCATTCTTGCTGTGCTTACGTTGCTAACCGGTAAGTCCGTTGTACTGTTATTGTATCACCTACCCTCGATTTGTTATCACGAGGGCTTGCCCCTCGATCTGAGTCTATACGGCCTATGCGGTCTGTGAGACTATGCGGAGCAGCGGTATGCTCCAGGATTGATCATTCCGGGTGTTTAGCCTGATACGGGGGATTCCCTATGCGGTCTGTTGAGACTATGCGGTCTTTTGAGGCTATGCGCGGGCGCGGAGCCTAGGCGGATCCGGGGTTAGCTGCCCCGATGCGAGGAATACCTCATGCGGGTGCAGTGTGACCTATGCGAGTGCGGAAGTCGGGACTAGGCACGCAGAATGATACTATGAGCGATTGGCCTTGCCCGATCATTCGCCTAGAATAGACTTATTCTGATTTTCCTATTATTGTTGTTTGTGATGTGGCACTATGTGCAATTGAACTGATTGTATTTGTGAAAAAGTTTTAAATACTTTGATTTCATTTAAGTACTTTATAGTTTCACATACTTGGTACTGTTGTCGACCTCGCTGGGGGCTGCGTTAATGCCGCGGTAAGGGCAGCGAGTGCTAGATCCACATCCTTAGGATCTTTGCGTTGGTGTCGAGCTCCATCTTCTCCGAGGCTCTACTTTGGGTATGATCTCACTGTATTGTAGATAGTTTTATATCGGGGTATGGCGGGCCCTGTCCCGCCATAGTTGTTTACTTCCTTAAGTGCAGAGTACTATTATGCGATTGGGATGTAGCCGCAAAACTTGAGTTATTTATATTACGCCAAAGGCAAGCTTTTCATCGATAAAGCGTTTTATTCTACTATGTTTCTGTCTTGTTTTATATTTCCCGTTACTCGATGTATGACTACTTGGTGCCAGAAGGCACGATCCACGCCCCGAACGGGTCGTGACAAAAGTGGTATCGAGCGATTAATCCTCGGAAAGTGTCTACACCGTATCTAGTAGAGTCTTGATTATCGGTGTGTTGCACCACACCAATAATCGAGAGGCTATAGGATATTTAGGATTGGTTTCCATTCTTCTCATTACGAGATCGTGCTTTAGAGCCGTGTTATAGGTTGGACCCTCTAACGTATTCCTTTCTGTATGATTATGCCTCGCGTAAGGCAACCGGCCCGGGCGGCAAGGCAAGCGAGGAGGCGCTAGTAGGACACCCAGTCACGAGGGCTCGGGCCGGTCTATACCGAGACGGCGAGTTCTATGACGCCGCCCCAGCGAGACCACGCACCCACACCTCCGTCCCACGGCCGGGGCGGAGTTAGGGTACAAGAGACGGCCCACTATGGCTAGAGTCAGGGCGATACGAGGACAGCTGAATCTGGCAGTTCGATTCGGCTCGGCTCGATCGCACCCGTGGTGCACCCGAGGGCAGATAGTTTGAGACTACGGGATTTCCTTAGTTGTAGCCCGCCGGAGTTTTACGGGTCGAGGCCGGAGGATGATCCGCAGGAGTTCATCCGCCACCGCAGAGGATCACGCGTGATCAAGGCTTCAGAGATCGAGTCTGTGACATTCGGTTCGCGATCGGTGCGTGATACCACGATCGATTGGTTTGATTCATGGAGCTTTCGGGAGAGCATGCACTCCAGCAGTATGGGATGAGTTTTGAGGCTTTTCTCACACACTTCGCCTCCGCGGATGAGGAGGGCACGAGTGATAGATTCTTATTCTTTGAGGCAGGAGGGCGCCGGTGAGGAGTACAATGTCGAGTTTGATTCTTTGGCTCGATATGTCCCTGCGACCGTAGCGAGATGGAGGACCGGTGCATCGCTATGTCACTGGACTAGATGATTACATGGCCGAAGTCTTGTGCGTGTGTCCCTTGACCGAGCATGGACATTACCCGTATGCAGGCCCGTGCACTAGGATGCGAGGAGCGTAGAGACCGGGTAAGCGATATCAGCAGAAGAAGGACAAGACGGCCGTTCTTTTGGTGGTTCTCGTGGTGGCGGCATCGTGAAGTCGATTTGCACCACACCGCGCGAGCGCTCCTACATCATCTTGGACAGCCAGGCGATCGGGCGGTCGGGGCCCCAGACTTGGATTTCCGGTGGTAGCGAGTGTTAACGTTCGAGGTCCGCTTTCGGTGCCCGTTGTGGTAGATACCATTCGGGAGTCAGTACTCGAGCTTGCTATACGTGTGGTCAGCAGGGTCATTTCGCGAGAGTTTGTCCGACAGGGGGCGGCGCTGGTGGTAGGGCCCAGTCTACAGGGTCTGTTGTCGCTTCTTCATCCCCGACAGTTACTCGCCCCGGAGGGCAAGGTACTCATGGACCAGCGGTCGCGCAGAGGTCGTGGCTCGGTCGATTCTAGCGGTCCTCAGAACCGCATTTATGCTTTGTCCAGCCGACAGGATCAGGAGGCCTCACCTGATGTCGTCACAGGTACCTTATCAGTTTCTGGGGTTGATGTGTATGCTTTGATAGATCCGGGTTCTACTCTGTCCTATATATCCCCAAGTGTTGCTAGTAGGATAGGGATAGAGCACGAGTCCATAGACCGCTTTCGAGGTAGCTACGCGATGGGTGATTCGGTGGTAGCTCGGCGGGTATATAGAGCTTGTCTGTGACCATTTACGATCGTCGGACCAGCCGACTTGATAGAGTTGGAGATGATTGACCGGCGTGATCATGGGGATGGATTGGCTAGCTTCTTGCTACGCCAATGTAGGCTGCAGAGAGAGTAATGCGGTTCCGTTTCTGAGGAGCGGTTGTTGAGTGAGGAGAGCACGGTATCGCCAGAGGTAGGTTTATTTCCTACCTCGAGGCTAGGAAGATGGTGCGAAGAGGTACATCTACCATCTCGTTCGGGTGTTTGATATCGAGGCTGCGGTGCATTTTGATCACCCCAGAGTCGAGAGTTCCCAGACGTGTTTCCAGACGACCTCCCGGGTATCCCTCCTGAGAGGGAGATTGAGTTTTGTATAGACATATTGCCAGACACTCGGCCTATTTCCATTCCGCCATACAGAATGGCACCTGCCGAGTTGAGAGAGTTGAAGGATCAACTTAGAGATTTCCGGAGAAGCGGCTTCATCGCCTAGTGTTTCTCCCAGGAGCGCCAGTATTGTTCGTGAAGAAGAAGGGCGGGGCCGCTGCGCGTGTGTGTTGATTCTGCGGTGAACAAGGTGACCATTAAACGAATACCCCTTCCCGAGATTGATGATTTGTTCGACCGATTGCGGTGGCGCGAGATGTTTCTCCAAGATTGATCTGCGATCGGGCTATCATCAGGTTCGTGTCAGAGAGGTGGATGTCCCTAGGACTGCATTCCGGACCCGGTACGGGCATTATGAGTTCAGGGTCATGTCTTTTGGGTTGACCAATGCTCCGGCGGTATTCATGGATTTGATGAACCGAGTGTTCAAACCATTTTTGGACATGTTTGTGATAGTGTTCATTGATGATATCTTGGTTTATTCTCGCTCAGAGCAGGAGCATGCGGAGCATTTGAGGACTGTGCTGACAGTTCTCCGGGACCAGCAGTTGTACGCCAAGTTTTCCAAATGTGAGTTTTGGTTAACTTCGGTGGCTTTTCTTGGGCACATTGTCGGGGCCGATGGTATTCAGGTAGATACGGCCAAGATCGAGGCAGTCCGGAGTTGGCCTAGACCTACTACTCCGACAGAGGTTCGCAGTTTTCTGGGCCTTGCAGGTTATTATCGGCGGTTCGTAGAAGTTTGCTTCTATCTACGCACCATTGACTAGCCGACTCGAAGGCAGCCAAGTTTGATGGTGATGCTTGTGGCGGGGTTTCGATTCTTTGAAAGAGAGACCGGCGACCGCCCGTTCTTACTCTTCCGAGGGTCGGATGGTTATGTCGTGTATTGTGATGCGTCAGGCATCGGGTTGGGATGTGTATTGATGCAGCATGGCAGAGTTATAACATATGCATCCCGACAGCTGAAGAAACACGAGAGGAACTACCCCACCCATGATTTGGAGTTGGCAGCTGTGATTCACGCTTTGAAGATCTGGAGGCACTATTTGTATGGGGTTCACGTGGATATTTTTACAGACCACAAGAGCCTCCAGTATATCTTGACGAGGGAGCCGAACTTACGCGAGGCGGTGGTTAGAGTTGCTTAAGGATTACGATGTTGATATCTGTACCACCCGGAAGGCCAATGTTGTGGCGGATGCCTTAGTCGTAGGTCGATGGGAGCCTATCGGATGTGCGGCTAGAGAAGAGGGCATGGTTCGTGATTTGCATCGGTTAGCGAGCCTTGGTGTCCGTTTGATTGATTACGATAGCGATGGGGTTAGAGTTCGTGAGGTTGCGAGTCTTCCATCGTCGAGAAGTGAAGAGGCGATTCGAGGATCGATTTTGACACGTTATCGTGATCTGACTCTTCGTGAGGCAAGGGTCCTTGAGGTAGCACGATGGGTGCTAAGGTTTGAGGGCGTGTCAGGTGTTCCGGATGTTTGAGACTCGGCACAGAGTTCTTGGGAAGCACACAACGCGTTACTCTATCCATCCGTGGTCGACCAAGATGTACCACGACCTTAGATCTGTATTGGTGGGATGGTTTGAAGAGGACGTTGCGAGTTCGTAGCTCGCCCGTGTTGTCGCAGTGAAGGTAGAGCACGAGGCACGGTGGTTTATTCTGACGATAGAGATCCCGACCGAAGTGGGAGGTAATCAACATGGACTTCATCACAGGATTGCCTCGCACTCGGAGAGACATGATTCTATATGGGTTATCGTCGACGGTGGCGAAATCAGCCCACTTTCTTCCCGTTAGGGCGACTTTCTGGTGAGGATTATGCGGACTTTACATTGAGAGATCGTCGGTGCGTGAAGTCCCTATTTCGATCATATCGCACAGAGGAGCCCGGTTCACGGCTAACTGGAGGTCCTTCGAGGAGTTTAGGGGCGAGTGAGCACGAAATCGCATTTCATCCACGCAGCATGACGGACAGCGAGCGCACTATCGGACTCTCGAGGATATCTGCGAGCACGTGTTATTGACCGATGGTAGTTGGGAGGATCATTTGCCTCTAGTTGAGTTTGCGTATATGTTACACCCCGTAAGTTCAGGACATGTGTAAGTGAATGTACGCAAGGAACACACGACTTGGAAATTAGTACGAAAGGAAGGATTGTTTTTCCGACGGGAAGTCTTCCGGACGTCGGAAAGGAAAAATGTTCGTTGAGAATTGGATTCTCAAAAGGCATTATTTGAAGAGTATGGAACTCTTAACCTTATGGAAATTTATTTTTGCGGATTTGGTCACGTGGGCCCACAGAAATTTTACATTTTTGGGGCCCATGAGGGTTCTGAATTTTATGGACGAATGAGAGGCGACACGTGGCACCCCACATGGCTTGGTCGAAATTTATGCAAGGGGTAGAATGGTCATTTGACCTATGTAGATGATAAGTCTTGCAAGCTTGACATATTTGACCAAGTCAACTTGTCCACATAGGCTCAATCCTTGTGATATTCATCCTAGCCTCACATTTGTTGATATCTAGACCCTCCAATGTGTTATATGTATCATACTAGTGCAAGACTAGCTCACTTTACACTTAGAAAAAAATTAGAGAACTCTTGTTCTTCTATAGTTGCTCTCGGCCAAGGCTACTTTAGGAAGAGAAAATTTTGTAGTTTTGATCCATTAGTCACAAGACTTTAACCCAATGTCCCCAAGGGTATTGTAAGGTTATCTCAATAGAAAGAATTCGGAAAAAACGTATTTTTACGTTAGTCGCAAGGCGGAAACAAAGGGAGTTCTTCAACTTTGAAGTTGGAACTTGAAGAAGGGTTCTTCATAGGCCTCTAAGGAATGCTTGGAGCGGATTGGAACTTAAGGAAAGGAGCTAAGAATTTCTAAGGCGCGACTTTGGATCTTGGAAATTTTAAGGGCTTGGAAAGGTATAAATTTTGTCGTTTTATTAGTTAAGGCTTACTTATGATTGTAGCTATGGTTATTAGCAAGCATGAGATATATAGTATGAATTTTGATAAGGATATTGGTTATTGGAACCCTAATCAGAAAACTTGCATGTTAGCCTTAAGACTACAAGTCAAGTCGATTATTAGGAAAGTCATCGATGTTGTAAAAAGGAAGGAAATTGTAGTTGTTGAAGTTGTTTAGACTATATAACATGTTAGACCTAAGAACTTGGAATTTGGAAAAGGGTTGGAAAAGACTTAGTGTTGTTGGTTGTAAGTTGGCGAGAATGGCTTTAATTGTGGAACTACTTTGGTATGAATTGTGGGGCGGAATATTACACGTATTGTAAGGCGTGTAATCCCTTTGTTTGGTTGTTGTTTGGAGCCTTAAATGTGGCTTGTTGGTTATTGTATTCGCCTTGAAAAGGTGGCAAAGTGAGTAGAAACAAAGGAAGTCTTTGCCCGATTTTCCGTAGAATTAGAGACTAAATACTTAGTATTATTCTACATAGAGACTAGAAGTTGATAGCCTTGTTGTGACCATTATAGGTTGACACTTCTACGCACGGTGTATTCGGCAGCTTGTGGATTTAGCGAAAGGTATGTGAACTATCTCCTCTTACAGCATGATTCCTTAGAATAAAGAAAGTAAGTTCTACTCCTCGAATGATCCATTCCTTGCTTGTATTTGGATTGCCTAAAATAGAATTTGTTCTATGTACTTCCTGAGTGTACTTTGATGTTTAAATTGTAAGTAGTATAATCCATTTCCTTAGGGAAGTTTGGATTCTTAAAAGTGAAGGTATTTTTCTTAAAGTACATAGAAACTTAAAAGAAGTGATTTCCAAATCTTTTGGCTAGTGCCTTAGTTCTAAAACCTAAAGGTCATTATAATGACTTTAGAGTCAAAGGAGTGATTTACTTATTTGATTTAAAGAGGAGAAATGACATGATTTAAGAGAAGTAACTTGCGTTAAGGGTGAAGTTACTTGAGATTTAAAAAGTAGAAGAAAACTTGTTTTCTAACTATTAAGAGACTTGAAGTATTTTTGAAAGTTAAGAACTTGATTTGTAAGTATGTGATACTTGGTTTTAATAGTATAAGTCTCTTGGTTATTGAAGGAATGGATCGTCTAAAACCGTAAAGGGTTATAACGGCTTTATGGGAAGTTGGTTATAACGGCTTTATGGAAGGTTTAGAAAGTTGTCTATTTTGATTAAATCGCATAAGTTGCCTAGATTGTGAAAATTTGGAGTTACTTGATTTCAAGCTTTGAAATGAGTTTTCTGAAGTGTAGTAACTTACCTTGAAAAATAGACACGCCTTGATACTACGGTGTTAGTATTCTTGGGGCTTTACATAGAAAGGAGTCTTTTATAAAAGAATGTATGTATGCCTTGCTAAGTACTTTGCCTTGATAAATTGAGAATTTGTCTATGTGTGCCTTGATAAGTACTTTGACTTGTTAAATGAGAATTATTCTATGTATGCCTTGATTAGTACTTTGGCTTGATAAATTGAGAATTTGTCTAAGTGTGCCTTGATAAGTACTTTGACTTGTTAAAAGAGAATTATTCTATGTATGCCTTGATTAGTACTTTGGCTTGATAAATTGAGAATTTTTCTAAGTGTGCCTTGATAAGTACTTTGACTTGTTAAATGAGAATTTATTCTAGTTTTGCACGGATAAGTACTTTGGCTTGTTAAATGAGAATTTATTCTATTTGTGCCCTGATAAGTACTTTGGCTTGTTAAATGAGAATTATCCTATGTGTGCCTTGATAAGTACTTTGGCTTGGTTAATTGAGAACTTGCCTATATGTGCTGGTAATAGCCTTTGAGTGCAAGTATTATGTTTTATTAAGTTGCCGACTCGGTTGGGCGGTCTGTCTTGTTGTAAGTTCTTGGGACGCATCTGATGTGATGGGATTCCACGGGTATGCTGTTACTTGTAGTACTTGGGTTAAATTCCGGATTTTTATAGAAGACATGGTAGTGCTTATGTCTTGTTGGATGGTCAGTCGAGATAGGGTAAGAGTATAAGTGAGGGTAAACCCCAAGACGCTGTACCACCTACTCGAGGTAAGAGTATAAGTGAGGTAAACCCCAAGACGCTATACCACCGCTTTATGTGTTGTTTGTGGCCGGTTGAGATAGGGTAAGAGTATAAATGAGGGCAAGCCCCAAGACGTTATACCACCTTCTCCAGGATAAGAGTATAAATGAGGGGCAAGCCCCAAGACGTTATACCCCCTGCTTTACCACCTCCTTCAGGGTCAGAGTATAAATGAGGGGTAAACCCCAAGACGTTATACCACGCATTCGTTTGCCTACTGCCTGCACGATTTAGAACACGTGGGACTTGGTGTTCATGTATGCTATTGGTGTTATGTTATATCACGGATCAAGCGGTGAGGAAGGATTCCACAGCACGATTGATATTATGGCGTGAGACCCATAGTTATATTTGAGTAGTGACTTTGAGGGCCTGCGTCCCTGACTTGATATGACTGCTTATGTGCTATGTACTGTAGGTTGGCTATCATACATGTCTCCTGTTTTGTTTAGACTGTTATGATTTCATTACATTACTCATTGTTCACATACTTGGTACATTCTTCAGATCGACCTCCTTCGGTGCGTTCACGCCGCAGTTTAGGTCTGTTGTTTGTGACCGCAGTGTAGAATCTGCTCGGGGTTTTGGATAGCTCCTCTGTCCAGAGTTTATCTTTTTGGTATATATCCTTGATGCAGGCTTTTGTACGCTGGAGTACAGCGGGGCCTTGTCCCGTCATATTTTCAGTTTAACTCCTAGAGGTCTGTATTCATATGTGGGATTGGACTCATGTACGGTGTAGTGTCTTTTGTTTATGTATATATGGCAGCCTAGTCGGCTTTGCCTTGCACGTACGTTGGTTTTAAAAGAAAAAAAAATGAGTTGTTATTAATTTCCGCAATGTACTTAGTTGTTAAGGTAGAAGGATGCCTGTAGGGCACGATCCACGCCCGGGTTCGGGTGTGACAGAGTGGTATCGTGAGCGGTCCTAACGCGTCTACAGACCGTGTCTAGTAGAGTCTTGATTATCGGTGTGTTGCGCGCCACACCCATAAACAGGAGGCTACAGGACATTTAGGAGTCGGTTTCTATTCTTCTCACTCTAAGATCGTGCCATAGAGCTGTGTTAGTAAGATAATTCCTCTCGGCGTATTGTTGTGTTACGATTATGCCTCGGAGGGCGAACCGCCCAGAAGGGCAAAAGGGGTAGCAAGAGCTACTAGTCAGACTCAGAGAGTTGATAGGGCTTATGCCCATGGTACACCGGATGTTATTCCGCAGTCGGCGAGTCCTTCTGCGCCAGGTTTGAGGCCCCAGCACCAGAGCCTCCAGTTTCTCGGTTAGGAGAAGACTATAGGTCATGAGGAAGATTATGTTATTGACCAAGATAGCGGTGCTAGCAGTTGTAAGTGATAGTACCCCAGAGGTAGGGATACTTTGATTAGTAAAGTGAGAAGTAAGAATGTTGACAAGAATGATAGGTGAACCGAGAGACTATAGTTGTATAAAGTTCACAAGTTGTAATTACCCGTATAAGTGTAAGGCCGATAGGGAAGATTGTATAGTAGAAATACTTTGGCTTATGAGACGAACCTCCAAAGTGAATAGGGTAGGTAAGAAGTACCTTGAGATAAGAGAGAGATTTATTTGGACTAAGAATGAGAAGTTAAGCGTGACGATGAGTCGGGTTATGGACTCATTTCGGTCACCGATAGTTTGGAATGGGTAATGTCGATTAGAAATGGTCCCGTTATGTGGTAGGGTCCTGGGGATGCCAGGCCCAAGTTTAGATAATCGTTGTGCGAGTTTGTGGACGCGTTCCACCGGAACTGGTCGTAAGGACCGAGAACAGCCTTAGCGGAAATTCAAGTAGCAAAATGGCCAAGTTGGTTAGTAACTCCAGTGGAGAAGCGAAGCGATATTGAGATTTTGTACGTGTACTAGATAAGTTTGAAAGTACGAGAAAGTATGACAAGTAAGGAAAGAAAGGAACCTCTAGGGAATCCCGTATTTGAGGAGACTGTAACCTTCGAGTTTTGTGAGAAGGGACCACGGACGGAAGGTCCAGTATTCTGTTTACGTATGTTGAGGTGGCCATGTATGGCATCGTTGGTCTTGTGCAGGTTTGATTGATAGGCATAGTATCGAGTTTATGCAGGAGTTTGTATAGCTTGACAACCGACTAAGAACAGTCGGGGACGAATGTTTCTAATGGGGGAAGAATGTTACACCAGTAAGTTCGGGACATGTGTAAGTGAATGCACGAGAACACACGACTTGGAAATTAGTACGAAAGGAAGGATTGTTTTTCCGACGGGAAGTCTTCCGGACGTCGGAAAGGAAAAATGTTCGTTGTTGAGAATTGGATTCTCAAAAGGCATTATTTGAAGAGTATGGAACTCTTAACCTTATGGAAATTTATTTTTGCGGATTTGGTCACGTGGGGCCCACCCGAGAAATTTTACATTTTTTTGGGGCCCACGAGGGTTACGGAATTTTATGGACGAATGAGAGGGCGACACGTGGCACCCCCACATGGCTTGGTCGAAATTTATGCAAGGGGTAGAATGGTCATTTGACCTATGTAGATGATAAGTCTTGCAAGCTTGACATATTTGACCAAGTCAACTTGTCCACATAGGCTCAATCCTTGTGATATTCATCCTAGCCTCACATTTGTTGATATCTAGACCCTCCAATGTGTTATATGTATCATACTAGTGCAAGACTAGCTCACTTTACACTTAGAAAAAATTAGAGAACTCTTGTTCTTCTATAGTTGCTCTCGGCCAAGGCTACTTTAGGAAGAGAAAATTTTGTAGTTTTGATCCATTAGTCACAAGACTTTAACCCAATGTCCCCAAGGGTATTGTAAGGTTATCTCAATAGAAAGAATTCGGAATAAACGTATTTTTACGTTAGTCATGGCGGAAACAAAGGGAGTTCTTCAACTTTGAAGTTGGAACTTGAAGAAGGGTTCTTCATAGGCCTCTAAGGAATGCTTGGAGCGGATTGGAACTTAAGGAAAGGAGCTAAGAATTTCTAAGGCGCGACTTTGGATCTTGGAAATTTTAAGGGCTTGGAAAGGTATAAATTTTGTCGTTTTATTAGTTAAGGCTTACTTATGATTGTAGCTATGGTTATTATGGCATGAGATATATAGTATGAATTTTGATAAGGATATTGGTTATTGGAACCCTAATCCGAAAACTAGCATGTTAGCCTTAAGACTACAATTCAAGTCGATTATTAGTAAAGTCGTCGCATGTTGTAAAAAGGAAGGAAATTGTAGTTGTTGAAGTTGTTTAGACTATATAACATGTTAGACCTAAGAACTTGGAATTTGGAAAAGGGTTGGAAAAGACTTAGTGTTGTTGGTTGTAAGTTGGCCGAGAATGGCTTTAATTGTGGAACTACTTTGGTATGAATTGTGGGGCGGAATATTACACGTATTGTAAGGCGTGTAATCCCCTTTGTTTGGTTGTTGTTTGGAGCCTTAAATGTGGCTTGTTGGTTATTGTATTCGGCCTTGGAAAAGGTGGCAAAGTGAGTAGAAACAAAGGAAGTGCTGCCCGATTTTCCGTAGAATTAGAGACTAAATACTTAGTATTATTCTACATAGAGACTAGAAGTTGATAGCCTTGTTGTGACCATTATAGGTTGACACTTCTCGTGCACGGTGTATTCGACAGCTTGTGGATTTAGCGAAAGGTATGTGAACTATCTCCTCTACAGCATGATTCCTTAGAATAAAGAAAGTAAGTTCTACTCGTGAATGATCCGTTCCTTGCTTGTATTTGGATTGCCTAAAATAGAATTTGTTCTATGTACTTCCGAGTGTACTTTGATGTTTAAATTGTAAGTAGTATAATCCATTTCCTTAGGGAAGTTTGGATTCTTAAAAGTGAAGGTATTTTTCTTAAAGTACATAGAAACTTAAAAAGGAAGTGATTTCCAAATCTTTTGGCTAGTGCCTTAGTTCTAAAACCTAAAGGTCATTATAATGACTTTAGGGGAGTCAAAAGTGATTTACTTATTTGATTTAAAGAGGAGAAATGACATGATTTAAGAGAAGTAACTTGCGTTAAGGGTGAAGTTACTTGAGGTTTAAAAAGTAGAAGAAAACTTGTTTTCTAACTATTAAGAGACTTGAAGTATTTTTGAAAGTTAAGAACTTGATTTGTAAGTATGTGATACTTGGTTTTAATAGTATAAGTCTCTTGGTTATTGAAGGAATGGATACGTCTAAAACCATAAAGGGTTATAACGGCTTTATGGGAAGTTGGTTATAACGGCTTTATGGAAGGTTTAGAAAGTTGTCTATTTTGATTAAATCGGCATAAGTTGCCTAGATTGTGAAAATTTGGAGTTACTTGATTTCAAGCTTTGAAATGAGTTTTCTGAAGTGTAGTAACTTACCTTGAAAAATAGACACGCCTTGATACTACGGTGTTAGTATTCTTGGGGCTTTACATAGAAAGGAGTCTTTTATAAAAGAATGTATGTATGCCTTGCTAAGTACTTTGCCTTGATAAATTGAGAATTTGTCTATGTGTGCCTTGATAAGTACTTTGACTTGTTAAAAGAGAATTATTCTATGTATGCCTTGATTAGTACTTTGGCTTGATAAATTGAGAATTTGTCTAAGTGTGCCTTGATAAGTACTTTGACTTGTTAAAGAGAATTATTCTATGTATGCCTTGATTAGTACTTTGGCTTGATAAATTGAGAATTTGTCTAAGTGTGCCTTGATAAGTACTTTGACTTGTTAAATGAGAATTTATTCTATTTGTGCCCGGATAAGTACTTTGGCTTGTTAAATGAGAATTTATTCTATTTGTGCCCGGATAAGTACTTTGGCTTGTTAAATGAGAATTATCCTATGTGTGCCTTGATAAGTACTTTAGCTTGGTTAATTGAGAACTTGCCTATATGTCTGGTAATAGCCTTTGAGTGCAAGTATTATGTTTTATTAAGTTGCGACTCTCGGTTGAAGGGTGTTTGTCTTGTTGTAAGATTCTTTGGGACGTCTGAAAGCGGTGATGTGGGATTCCACGGGTATGCTTCCGTTACTTGTAGTACTTGGGTTAAATTCGGATTTTTATAGAAGACATGGTAGTGCTTATGTCTTGTTGGATGGTCGGTCGAGATAGGGTAAGAGTATAAGTGAGGGTAAACCCCAGGCCTGTACCACCTTCTCCGGGTAAGAGTATAAGTGAGGGTAAACCCCAAGACGCTATACCACTGCTTTATGTGTTGTTTGTGGCCGGTTGAGATAGGGTAAGAGTATAAATGAGGCAAGCCCAGGCGTTATACCACCTTCTCGAGGTAAGAGTATAAATGAGGGCAAGCCCGAGGCGTTATACCCCGCTACCACCTCGCCCGGTCGAGTATAAATGAGGTAAACCCAAGGCGTTATACCACTGTTCGTTTACTGCCAGGCGTCAGTTTTAGAACACAGGTGGGACTTGGTGTTCATGTATGCCTATTGGTGTTATGTTATATCTGGGATGGCGGTGAGGAAGGATTCCACAGCACGATTGATATTATGGGCGTGAGACCCATAGTTATATTTGAGTAGTGACTTTGAGGGCTGCGTCACGACTTGATATGGCTTATGTGCTATATGCGTAGGTTGGCTATCATACATGTCTCTGTTTTGTTTATCTTGTTATGATTTCATTCTGATGCTCATTGTTCACATACTTGGTACATTCTTCTTGACCTCCTTGAGGCTGCGTTCACGCCGCATGAGTTTAGGTCTGTTGTTTGGTGACGGCAGTGTAGAATCTGCTCGGGGTTTTGGATAGCTCCTCTGTCGAGTTTATCTTTTTGGTATATATCCTTGATGCAGGTTTTATGCAGTTTGGGTCTGGCGGGGCCTTGTCGTCATATTTCGATTTAACTCCTGAAGTGCAGTATTCATATGTAGGATTGGACTCGTATACGGTGTAGTGTCTTTTGTTTATGTATATATGGCAGCCTAGTCGGCTTTGCCTTGCGTCGTTGGTTTTAAAAGAAAAAATGGTGTTATTAATTTCGCAATGTACTTAGTTGTTAAGGTAGAAGGATGCCAGGGTAGGGCACGATCCACGGGCGGGGTTGGGGTGTGACAGTGGTATCGAGCGATCGATCCTCGGAATGTCTGAGGCCGTGTCTAGTAGAGTCTTGATTATCGGTGTGTTGCGCGCCACACCCATAAGCGAGGCTACTGGGACATTTAGGAGTTAGTTTCTATTCTTCTCACTCTAGATCGTGCCATAGTGTGTTAGTAAGATAATTCCTCTCACGTATTGTTGTGTGCAGATTATGCCTCGAGGAGGCGGCGCCCTTGAAGGGCAAAAGGGGTAGCAAGAGCTACTAGTCAGACTCGAGAGAGTTGATAGGGCTTATGCCCGTAGTACCGGATGTTATTCGCGATCGGCGAGTCGCCTGCGCCAGTTTGAGGCCAAGCACGAGCCTCGGTTTCGGTTAGGAGAAGACTATAGGGTCATGAGGAAGCGATTATGTTATTGACCAAGATAGCGGTGCTAGCGGTTGTAAGTGATAGTACCCGAGGTAGGATACTTTGATTAGTAAAGTGAGAAGTAAGAATGTTGACAAGAATGATAGGTGAGAGACTATAGTTGTATAAAGTTCACAAGTTGTAATTACCGTATAAGTGTAAGGCCGATAGGGAAGATTGTATAGTAGAAATACTTTGGCTTATGAGACAGACCTCCAGTGAATAGGGGTAGGGTAAGAAGTACCTCGAGATAAGAGAGAGATTTATTTGGACTAAGAATGAGAAGTTAAAGCGTGGCGATGAGTGGGTTATGGACTCATTGGTCAGATAGTTTGGAATGGGGTAATGTCGATTAGAAATGGTCCGTTATGTGGTAGGGTCACGGGGATGCCAGCCCAAGTTTAGATAATCGTTATGCGAGTTTGTGGGCGCGTTCCACCGGAACTAGGTCGTAAGGACCGAGAAGAGCCTTAGCGGAAATTCAAGTAGCAAAATGGCCAAGTTGGTTAGTAACTCCAAGGAGTGGAGAACAGAAACGATATTGAGATTTTGTACGTGTACTAGATAAGTTTGAAAGTACGAGAAAGTATGACAAGTAAGGAAAGAAAGGAACCTCTAGGGAATCCCGTGTTTGAGGAGACTGTAACCTTCGAGTTTTGTGAGAAGGGACCACGGACGGAAGGTCCATTATTATGTTTACGTATGTTGAGGTGGCCATAGCGATAGTCGATCGTCAGGTTAGGCGTCTGCGGACGAAGGACGTGGCTTCCGTCAAAGTCTTGTGGCGGAACGAGCTCAGGGAGGAGATGACGTGGGAAGCCGAGGAGGACATGAGGAAGAAGTATCCTCACCTATTCCCCACACCTCCAGGTAATTCACTTTCCTACTTGTAAATTTCCATTATCATATATGCCTAAGTGTTATTTTGTGGCCATGTGTGGCACTTACAAACTGTTTAAGCTTTATCGATAACTGTCTTGGGAAGGAACATTCGGGACGAATGTTTCTAAGGAGGGGAGAATGTTATACCCCGTATTTCCGGAGTATGTACGTGAGGACGTACGTACAAAAGTTTAGCCTTAAAGTTAGGCCAAGTTCGAAAATTGTACACAACTCGCTAAAAGAATCGTTTTCGTGAAAGCGTTTTCCACGACTTCGTAGGGAAAATTCGGCTATGCCATTTCTAATTTTGCGGATTTTTAGAGGCGAAACATTTTGGACCAGCGGGAGGCGACACTTGGCACCTCCAATTGGTGGACTTGAATCATCCATGGGACGAATTGGAATGGGATTGGCACGTTTTTGTGCCTTGCTCAAAGTTAAGGAGTTGGTAGGATATTTGTGTATAGTTAATCCTCACCCTACACTTGCCTTGCACTTGTCTTCATCTTGGCCATTGGTTGGCCAAGGCTTGAGCTATAAATACCCCCCTTTAGATGAAGAGTTCTTCATCCACAAAGTTATCTTCCAAGTCTTGAAAAATCCTCTCCTCCTAAGCCTTTCGTCCAACACCTCCCCCTTTGAGTGAGTTTGGCGAGGGCTACCCACTAGCCTAGCCAAAATCTACCCCTCCCTTGGTAGAAAAGTTGTCTTCTAGTATTGTTATAATGCCCAAAATACCACTAGCCCAAATCCCTTAGTCCTTTGTAGAAGTTGTGAAGAACTTCTAAGGTTTCTGGAGCTCTGGAGCGCATAACTTAGGAGCTAAACCTTGCTCAGCGACTTTATCTAGGATATTATTGGGCTTACCAAGGTAAATAATCCTAACCCTCTTTTGTATTAGAGAATGCATCTTTGTAGAAGTATAAGAATAAGTATTGAATACTTAGAAGAATATTCTGAGAATAGAATTGGCTATTATCACAGTAGAAGGGTTTAAAGAAGAATAATTGAACTGTACTCACATAGAATTTTTTTCTGATGAACTTATATAGCTCACCGGGTAGGGTTGTGCTGCCCGACTATCCGTAGAATTGTGAACCCTCTGTTTAGAATGACCTTGAGTAGTCTAGACTTTGATAGATGTCGTGACTATTATAAATTTGATTCTCTGCGCGACATATTGACTTGGCGGGAGGTTTTAGTAGAAGGTATGTGATTCTTCCTAAAGCATGATATTTTAACATATATATAGTACGGTAGGCGTACATGTGTTAAGCGAATAATAACTACGGCAATGTCGTTTGACTTAAGCTTTGAATAATAACTACGGCAATGTCTTTTGACTTAAGCACGAATAATAAGAATCTGATGCATTTCAAAGAACTCTTGAATCATTTTTAATGAAGATAAATATTTGGTTTTAAAACAAAAGCTTAAGAGTTATACTAGCTTTATGGGAAGTTAGGTATAACAACTTAAGAAAGATAAAAAGGCTGTTTACTTGTTTGTTTATAAAGCCTTGTATTGATTTACATTAAGTGTAAGATTTGTTTGATAAAGTAGACATGTTATGATGCTACTGTGTTAGTATCTTGAAATGTTGTGTAAGGGGTCATTCTTCGTGCTTACGTTGCTAGCAGTAAGTCCGTTGTCTTGTTATTGTATCACCTACCCCTTCGTTATTATCGAGGGCTTGCCCTTGATCTGAGTCTATACGGCTATGCGGTCTGTGAGACTATGCGAGCAGCGGTATGCTCGTGATTGATCATTCGGGTGTTTAGCCCGACGCGGGATTCCTATGCGGTCTGTTGAGACTATACGGTCTTTTGAGGCTATGCGGTGCGGGAGCCTAGGCGGATCTGGGGTTGGCTGCCCCGATCACGAGGAATACCTCATGCGGTGCGTGTGTGACCTATGCGGGTGCGGAAGTCGAGACTAGGCACGCGAGAATGATACTATGGGCGATTGGCCTTGCTTCGATCATTCGGCCTAGAATAGACACATTACTGATTTTCCTATTACTGTTGTTGTTTGTGATGTGGCATTATGTGCAATTGAGCGATTGTATTTGTGAAAAGGTTTTAAATACTTTGATTTCATTTAAGTACTTTATAGTTTCACATACTTGGTACTGTTATCTTGACCTCGCCCGAAAGTGCGTTCATCTGCGGTAAGGCAGCAGTGCTAGATCCACATCCTTAGGATCTTTGCGTTGGTGTCGGGAGCTCCATCTTCTCGGAGGCTCTACTTTTAGGTATGATCTCCTGTATTGTAGATAGTTTTGTCTGATCGTGGTATGGCGGGCCCTGTCCGCCATAGTTGTTACTTCCTTAAGTGCAGAGTACTATTATGCAGTTGAGATGTAGCGCAAAACTTGAGTTATTTATATTATGCGAAAAGGCAAGCTTTTCATCAGATAAGCATTTACATTCTACTATGTTTCTGTCTTGTTTTATATTTCCTGGTTACTCGATGTATGACTACTTGGGTGCCTCGGTAGGCACGATCCACGAACCCGAGCAGTCGTGACAAAAGTGGTATCGAGCGATTAATCCTCGGAAAGTGTCTGAGCCGTATCTAGTAGAGTCTTGATTATCGGTGTGTTGTGCACCACAATAATCGAGGAGGCTATAGGATATTTAGGATTAGTTTCCATTCTTCTCATTACGAAATCGTGCTTTAGAAACATGTTATAGGTTGGACCTCTAACGTATTCCTTTCTATGCTGATTATGCCTCGCGTAAGGCAACCGGGCCCGAGAAGGGCAAAAGCGGCGAGGCGCTAGCGAGACACCAGTCACGAGGCTCGAGCCCGGTCTATACGAGGCAGCGAGTTCTATGGCGCCCGGCCCAGCGAGACCACAGTACCAGCGCCTCAGGTCCCACGGCTGGGCGGAGAGTTAGGTACAAGAGATGCTTGACTATTAGCTAGAGTTGTGGCGAATCGAGGGCGGTGAATCTGGCGATTCGATTCAGCTCAGCTCGATCGCGCCGTGCATAGTACGAGGCGAATAGTTTGAGACTACGGGATTTCATTAGTTGTAGCCCGCGAGTTTCTGGTCGAGGCGGAGGATGATCGCGAGGAGTTCATCCGTCACCGAAGAGATCATGCGGGTGATCAAGGCTTGAGGCCCGATGCGTGACATTCGGTTCGCATCGGTGCGTGATACATGATCGATTGGTTTGATTCATGAGAGCTTTCGGGAGAGCATGCACCTCGATATGGGATGAGTTTTGAGGCTTTTCTCACACCTTCTTGCCTCGCGATGAGGAGAGGCACGAGGTGATAGATTCTTGTTCTTTGAGGCAGGGAGGGCGTCTGATGAGAGTACAATGTCGAGTTTGATTCTTTGGCTCGATATGTCCACTGCTGTAGCGAGATGGAGGGCCGGGTGCATCGCTATGTCGCTGGACTAGATGATTACATGGCGAGTCTTGTGCGGGTGTGTCCTTCCCGAGCATGGACATTACGTATGCGAGCCCATGCACTAGGATGCGAGGCGTAGAGCCGCCGGGTAAGCGATATCGGCCCGAGAAGAAGGCGAGCGGCGGTTCTTTTGGTGGTTCGGGGTGGCGGCATCGGCGAAGTCGGATTGCACCACGGCCGCGCGAGCGCTCTACATCATCTTGATACAGCGAGCGATCGGCGAGTCGGGGCGGGACTTGATTTCGGGTAGCGAGGTGTTAACGTTCGAGTGCGCTCGGTGTGCCGTTGTGGTAGATACAATGCAGGAGGCGTACTCGGGAGCTTGCTATCGTGTGGTCGAGGTCATTTCGAGTTTGTCCGAAGCGGCGGCTGGTGGTAGGGCCCGATCTGAGTGCATTGCGGCTTCCATCCCAAGCGATTACTCGCCCGGAGAAAGGTACTCATGGACCAGCGGTGGCGAGTCGTGGCTCGGGTCGATTCTAGCGGTCCTCGAACGCATTTATGCTTTGTCGGTAAGCGGGATCGGAGGCCTCACGATGTCGTCCGCGGTACCTCCGGTTTGGGGTTGATGTGTATGCTTTGATAGATCGGGTTCTACTCTGTCTATATATCTCCACTTGTTGCTAGTAGGATAGGGATAGAGCACGAGTCCATAGACCACTTTCGAGGTAGCTACGCGATGGGTGATTCGGTGGTAGCTCGGCGGGTATATAGAGCTTGTCTGTGACCGTTCTGATCGTCGGACCTGGCGACTTGATAGAGTTGGAGATGATTGACCGGCGTGATCATGGGGATGGATTGGCTGGCTTCGCTACGCCAATGTAGGCTGCAGAGAAAGTAATGCAGTTCGATTTCACGAGGCCGGTTGTTGAGTGGGAGGAGCGCGGTATCGCCGAGGGTAGGTTTATTTCCTACCTCGAGGCTAGGAAGATGGTGCGAAGGGTACATCTACCATCTCGTTCGGGTGTTTGATCTTTGAGGCTGCGGTGCAGATTTTGATCGGTCGATAGTCGAGAGAGTTCCCAGGCGTGTTTCAGGCGACCTCCGGGTATCCTCACGAGAGGAGATTGAGTTTTGTATAGACATATTGCGGACACTCGGCCTATTTCCATTCCGCCATCTGAGAATGGCACTGCGAGTTGAGAGAGTTGAAGGATCAACTTAGGGATTTCTTTGGAGAAGGGCTTCATCGGGCCTAGTGTTTCTCCAGGGGCCGGTATTGTTCGTGAAGAAGAAGGGCGGGGCCAGCTGCGCATGTGTGTTGATCTGACGGTGAACAAGGTGACCATTAAACGAATACCCTTCCGAGATTGATGATTTGTTCGACCGATTGCGAGCGCGAGATGTTTCTCAAGATTGATCTGCGATCGGGCTATCATCGAGTTCGTGTCGAGAGAGGTGGATGTCCACATTTGCATTCGGACGATGCGGGCATTATGAGTTCGGTCATGTCTTTTGGGTTGACGATGCTCGTGGTATTCATGGATTTGATGAACCGAGTGTTCAAACCATTTTTGGACATGTTTGTGATAGTGTTCATTGATGATATCTTGGTTTATTCTCGCTCGAGCGAGGCGTCACGGGCATTTGAGGGCTTGTCTTGTGATTCTCGGGACAGTGGTATCGCCAAGTTTTCCAAATGTGAGTTTTGGTTAACCGGTGGCTTTTCTTGGGCACATTGTCGGGGCCGATGGTATTGGTAGATCGGCCAAGATCGAAGCGATCGGAGTTGGCCTGAACTCTTACTCAAGCGAGGTTCGCGATTTTACGGGCCTTGCGAGTTATTATCGGTTCGTAGAAGTTTGCTTCTATCTACGCACCATTGACTAGGGTGACTCGGAAAGCGGCCAAGTTTGATGGTGATGCTTGTGGCGAGGTTTCCGATTCTTGAAAAGAGGCGGCGGCCGCCCGTTCTTACTCTTCGGAGGTCGGATGGTTATATCGTGTATTGTGATGCGTCGGGCATCGGGTTGGGATGTATTGATGCAGCATGGCGAGTTATAGCATATCGTCGGCCGGTGAAGAAACACGAGAGGAACTACCCGCGTGATTTGGAGTTGGCGGTGTGATTCGCTTTGAAGATCTGGAGCCTTATTTGTATGGGGTTCACGTGGATATTTTTACAGACCACAGAGCCTCCGGTATATCTTGACCAGAGGAGTGAACTTACAGCGAGGCGGTGGTTAGAGTTGCTTAAGGATTACGATGTTGATATCCTGTACCACCCGGGGAAGGCCAATGTTGTGGCAGATGCTCTTAGTCGTAGGTCGATGGGGAGCCTATCAGATGTGCAGCTAGAGAAGAGGGGCATGGTTCGTGATTTGCATCAGTTAGCGAGCCTTGGTGTCCGTTTGATTGATTCTGATAGCAGTGGGGTTAGAGTTCGTGAGGTTGCCGAGTCTTCCATCGTCGAGGAGGTGAAGAGGCAACAGTTCGAGATCGATTTTGACACGTTATCGTGATCTGACTCTTCGTGAGGCAAGGTCGCTTTTGAGTAGCACTGATGGGGTGCTAAGGTTTGAGGCGAGTTATGTGTTCCAGATGTTTGAGGACTTGGCGAGTTCTTGGGAAGCACGCGGCGCGGCGTTACTCTATCCATCGAAGTCGACCAAGATGTACCACGACGCTTAGATCGTGTATTGGTTGGATGGTTTGAAGAGGGGCGTTGCGAGTTCGTAGCTCGATGCGTGTTGTCGGCGGTGAAGGTAGAGCACGAGGCACGGTGGTTTATTCTGACGATAGAGATCCCGACACGGAAGTGGGAGGTAATCAACATGGACTTCATCGGGATTGCCTCGCTTTCGGAGGAGACATGATTCTATATGGGTTATCGTCGGCGGTGTGAAATCAGCCACTTTCTTCCGTTAGGGCGACTTTCTCGGTGAGATTATGCGGACTTTACATCAGAGATCGTCGGTGCATGGAGTCCTATTTCGATCATATCGGGAGGAGCCCGGTTCACGGCTAACCACGGAGTCCTTCGAGGAGTTTAGGGGCCGGTGAGTGCAGTCTGCATTTCATCCGCAGACAGACGGATGAGCGCACTATCCGGACTCTTGAGGATATCTTTGCGAGCTGTGTTATTGACCAGTGGTAGTTGGGAGGATCATTTGCCTCTAGTTGAGTTTGCGTATAATAATAGCTACCACTCCAGTATTCGAGATGGCGCCTTATGAGGCCTTGTATGGGAGGAAGTGCGGATCGCCTATAGGTTGGTTCGATGTGGGCGAGTGCGGCTAGTGGGACGGATTTGGTGCGGCGGCGATGGATAAGGTGAAGCTTATCCGAGGCGGCTATTGTATTTCGAGTCGGCGAAGTCGTATCACGGATCATCGTCGTCGGCATCTTGAGTTCGAGTTCATGATTGGGTTTTCCTAAAGGTGTCACCCATGAAGGGTGTGATGAGATTCGGGAAGAAGAAACTTCGGCCAGTACGTTGGGCGTTTGATTGTCCGCGAGGTAGGCAAGGTTGCCTATGAGTTGGATCTGCCGTCCGTCTGGAGGCGGTGCATCCGGTTTTCACGTATCTATCTTTGAGGAGATGTATCGGGGATCCATCTAGGGTACACCCGATTGGCGATGTCCCCGGTGAGGGGTTATCGTATGAGGAGATTCCATGGCGATAGTCGATCGTCGAGTTAGGCGTCTGCGGACGAAGGGCGTGGCTTAGTCAAAGTCTTGTGGCGAACGAGCTCGAGGAGGAGATGGCGTGGGGCAGGAGGACATGAGGCAGAAGTATCCTCACCTATTCCCAGCGCCTCGGGTAATTCACTTTCTATTTGTAAATTTCCATTATCATATATGCCTAAGTGTTATTTTGTGGCCATGTGTGTGGCACTTACAAAGCTGTTTAAGCTTTATCGATAAGCTCTTGGGAAGGAACATTCGGACGAATGTTTCTAAGGAAGGAGAATGTTATACCCGTATTTCGGGTATATGCGTGAGGACGTGCGTCAAAAGTTTAGCCTTAAAGTTAGGCCAAGTTCGAAAATTGTACCTGACTCGCTAAAAGAATCGTTTTCAGACGAAGCGTTTTCCACGACTTTCGTAGGAAAATTCCGGCTATGCCATTTCTAATTTTGCGGATTTTTCAGAGAGGCGAAACATTTTGGACCAACGGGAGGCGACACTTGGCACCTCACGATTGGTGGACTTGAATCGATCCGTGGGCGAATTGGAGAGATGGGATTGCGCGTTTTGTGCCTTGCTCAAGAGTCAAGTAGTTGGTAGGATATTTGTGTATAGTTAATCCTCACCTACACTTGCCTTGCACTTGTCTTCATCTTGGCCATTGGTTGGCCAAGGCTTGAGCTATAAATACCCCCTTTAGATGAAGAGTTCTTCGTCCACAAAGTTATCTTCAAGTCTTGAAAAATCCTCTCCTCTCCCAAGCCTTCGTCGACAACACCCTCCACTTTGAGTGAGTTTGGCGAGGGCTACCACTAGCCTAGCCAAAATCTACCCTCCTTGGTAGAAAAGTTGCCTTCTAGTATTGTTATAATGCCCAAAATACCTAGCCCAAATCCCTTAGTCCTTTGTAGAAGTTGTGAAAAACTTCTAAGGTTTCTTAGACTCTGGGCGTACAACAGGAGTTAAACCTTGCTCGGTAGCGACTTTATCTAGGATATTATTGGGCTTACCAAGGTAAATAATCCTAACCTCTTTTGTATTAGAGAATGCATCTTTGTAGAAGTATAAGAATAAGTATTGAATACTTAGAAGAATATTCTGAGAATAGAATTGAGCTGTTATCACGGTAGAAGGGTTTAAAGAAGAATAATTGAGCTGTACTCACATGGGACTGTTTTTCTGATGAACTTATATAGCTCGCGGGTAGGGTTGTTACTGCGACTATCAGTAGAATTGTGAACCCTCATTTAGAATGACCTTGAGTAGTCTAGACTTTGATAGATGTCGTGACTATTATAAATGATTCTCTGCGCGACATATTGACTTAGCGGGAGGTTTCGCCGAGAAGGTATGTGATTCTTCCTAAAGCGTGATATTTTAACATATATATGATGCGGTAGGCGTGCATGTGTTAAGCTGAATAATAACTACGGCAATGTCGTTTGACTTAAGCTGAATAATAACTACGGCAATGTCTTTTGACTTAAGCACGAATAATAAGAATCTGATGCATTTCAAAGAACTCTGAATCATTTTTAACGGAAGATAAATATTTGGTTTTAAAACAAAAGCTTAAGAGTTATACTAGCTTTATGGGAAGTTAGGTATATGACTTAAGAAAGATAAAAAGGCTGTTTACTTGTTTGTTTATAAAAGCCTTGTATTGATTTGTTAAGTGTAGTAAGATTTGTTTGATAAAGTAGACATGTTATGATGCTACTGTGTTAGTATCTTGAAATCTTTGTGTAAGGGTCATTCTTGCTTTGTGCTTACGTTGCTAAAGGTAAGTCAGTTGTCTTTGTTATTGTATCACCTACCCCATCGTTATTATCACAGGGCTTGCCCAGATCTGGTCTATACGGCTATGCGATGCTGTGAGACTATGCGGGCAGCGGTATGCTCGAGATTGATCATTAGGTGTTTAGCACGATGCGGGATTCCTATGCGATGCTGTTGAGACTATCACGGTCTTTTGAGGCTATGCGGGTTGCGGGAGCCTAGGCGGATCTGGGGTTAGCTGCCCCGATCGAGGAATACCTCGTGCAGTGCATGTGTGACCTATGCGGCGGAAGTCGAGGACTAGGCACTTGAGAATGATACTATAGGCGATTGGCCTTGCTTGATCATTCGCCTAGAATAGACACATTCTGATTTTCCTATTCTTTGTTGTTTGTGATGTGGCACTATGTGCAATTGAGTGGTGTATTTGTGAAAAGGTTTTAAATACTTTGATTTAATTTAAGTACTTTAAAGTTTCACATACTTGGTACTGTTGTCTTGACCTCGCCCGAGTGCGTTAAATCTGCGGTAAGGCAGCAGGTGCTAGATCCACATCCTTAGGATCTTTGCGTTGGTGTCAGGAGCTCCATCTTCTCCGGAGGCTCTACTTTTGGGTATGATCTCCTGTATTATAGATAGTTTTATGCGATCGAGGGTATGGCGGGGCCCTGTCCGCCATAGTTGTTTACTTCCAGAAGTGCAGTAGTACTATTATGCAGTTGGGATGTAGCGCAAAACTTGAGTTATTTATATTATGCGAAGGCAAGCTTTTCATCAGATAAAGCATTTACGTTACTATGTTTCTGTCTTGTTTTATATTTCCATTGGTTACTCGATGTATGACTACTTGGGTTCCGGTAAGGCACGATCACGGGCCGGGCAGTCGTGACAAGGTACATGGTTAAAATCTAGCCTACACTTGCCTTACACTTGGATTAATCTTGGCGTTGGTTGGCCATTTCTTGACCTATAAATACCATACAAGTTGATGAACTTCTTCATCAAAAATTGTTCTAAGTGTCAAAAATCCTCCCCTCTTAGTGTGAGCTTTTAGTCCTCTCCCCACTCTAGTTGTGCTTGGCAGAGCCTCCCTCACTTTGTGGTGCCTAGGCCAGAGGTACCCACTAGCCTAATTGTTTCGTATAATACCCCTTTTTGTGGTATAGAAATACTCTCTAGTATTGTTGTAATGTCCAAATACCTTGCCCAAATACCTTGTAGTATTCCCGAGTTACACTTATACAAAGCCAGAAAATACTATTATACTTCCTTTAGCCACTAGCGAAACCCTAAGGAAAACCTTCATAGTCGGTTGAAGTGTTAAGTAGAAGTTGCGTAGAACTTCTAAGGGTTGTTTGGAGGCGGGTTGGGCGCGCGGAGTAAGAGCTAAGCGTTGCTCGGGCGGCGTTTATACGTGGATAATTTTGGGCTCATCAAGGTAAATACTCTTGTCCTTCTATTGTAATTGGAAATTACATGTTGTAGGAATATATAGTTGAAGTATACTATATATAGAGCAGAACATAGTTTTGCGGCAATGTCTTTGGACTTAAGCTTTGAATTTAAAGAAGATTAAGCGTACTTACTTAGGAATTTGTATTCTGATGGTGATAACCTTTATTGGTTGAATGTTACGCAAGTAGCATGTCTACTTAGAAGGTGAACAAGGCTAGCGGGTTATAGCCAGTGGGCGTTTTGCTTATAGTCGATAATCGTCGCGAGGTATGTGATTCTTCCTATACTCTTGAGCATGAATATATAGTACGGTGAGCGTCGTGTGGCAATGTCTTTTGACTTAAGCGAATAATATATACATATAGTGCGGTAGGCGTCGTATGTTAACGAGCGTAGTTATGCGGCAATGTCTTTTGACTTAAGCAGGAATAATAAGAACCTTGAATGTATTTCAAAATATTAAGAAACCTTTTTGAAAGAAGAGTAAAACTTGGTTTTGAAAACATAAGAGTTATACTAGCTTTATGGGAAGTTAGGTATAACGTCTTAAGAGTGATAAAAAGAATGGTTTACTGATTTAGAAGTTAAGAGACTTAATCTTAAAAGATAAGAGACTTAACTTAATATGGATGTTTGTGTGAAACCTCGTTCGTGAGTAATGAGTACTTGGATTTTAAAAGGAATAATGTTTCTTGATTTGAAATCAGAATGTGTATCGACAAACCACTGCAGCGCTAAGAAAAGGAACTGTAATGAATAATGAAGTATTATTAAAACCAGTAGAAACCTCCATCTGCATAGAAGCTAAGATGAGACAAAATGATATTACATTTTCTAGATCATGGCTGCTTTAATAAATGGTTATAAACAAGAATAAGCGCTACACACTTTATAGCGTATGTTACTCGATTGCTTTAAAAGATTAAGACATTGAACTATGAAACTTTTCTAAAATAAAGAGACTTGAGTAATTGAAATTAGGCAAGCTGGAACTCTAGGAAAAGAAGGCATTCTTTTGTCTTAAATTAGTTTAAAACATAAAGTGTTATAACGACTTTATGGGAAGTTGAATTATAACGACTTTATGAAAACGAAAGAAGGGTTTCATCATTGGTTTTAATGTGGTAACTCGACTTTAAAAAAGAGAAGTGTTTTGGTTTACCCAAAAATGTGAGTCACTCTATTTTTATACTACGGGTATCGGGTGACTTTTATAAAAGGAATTGATCTCTTTAAAAGGAATTTAACGTACGTAGTACTTTAGGGTTAAAACCCGGACTTTGTCATAAAATGAAAGTACTTTAAGTTGTGTGTAACTTGCCTATGTTTGCGTGTGATAGACTTGTTGTGCAAGGAATGTATTTCACTCGACTCACGTGTTCATGGGATGAGCAGGAATGTATTTCACTCGACTACCGTGTTCGTAGGATGAGCAGAATGTATTTCACTCATTCACGTGTTCGTAGGATGGCGGGAATGTATTTCACTCGACTACGCGTTCATGAGATGAGCAGGGAATGTATTCCACACGTTTCTATCTGGGTCCATGAGATGGGCGAGACATGTTATACGTATCACATGATTTGTACCTAGGCTGGCGGTGAGAAGGAGTTCCAGGCGTGAGGATGACTTTGAGGCGTGAGTCACGACTTAGCATGTTGCTTTTATGTTATGAGCGTAGTTCGGTTATCATACATGTCTCTTGCTTTTTATAGTGTTATGATTTCATTTCTGATGTTTCTGATTTCACATACTTGGTACTGTTATCGACCTCGCTTGGAGCTGCGTTAATCTGCAGTAAGTACATGGTACATTGGTCCCCGCGTTTAGGATCACATTTCAGCGTATTGGGAAGCTCCGTTCCTTGGAGGCTTATCTTTTGGTATGTTACCACTGTGCATGGGTTCTTGTACATTCGGGGTATGGCGGGGCCACTGTCCGCCATAGTTATGTAAAAATCTTAAGTGCATGCCTTTATTGTGGCGGGGTTGTAAGGATTATAGCTATTCAACGTCTATGTATATATATATGCTGAAAGGCATCCGTTTTGGTTGGCCTGTCTTATTTCATCATGATCAATGTCTATTTTTGCATGTTTAAGTTTTTATTTTCATTTGGTTTTCTACGATGTTGTATCACCAGGGTGCAGGGTAAGGCACGATCAGTCCGGGTTGGTCGTGACAAAAGTGGTATAAGCGATTAATCCTCGGAAAGTGTCTCTGAACCGTGTCTAGTAAGTCTTGATTATCGGTGTGTTGTGCACACATCTATAATCGAGAGGCTATAGGACATTTAGGATTAGTTTCCATTCTTCTCGTTACGAGATCGTGCCTTAGATTGTGTGATAAGTTGGACCCTCGGCGTATTTCCTTTCCTTTACGATTATGCCTCGCGTAAAACCTTGAGCCAGATGGGCAAAGCGATCGAGGAGCTGTTAGTGGGTCTGAGAGAATGCGAGCGCGAGCGGTCGATTACTGAGGCAGCGCTTGACGGCGAGTTTTGCGGCGCGCCCGGCCCAGCGAGTTTAGAGCGCGGCGGTGGGCTGCTGAGACCTGATGCCGAGCCTCGGTCCGCGATGCAGGCGGAGAGATGGGTTACAGAGATGGCCCGATTCTTGGCGGTGCGTGGCAGATATGAGATAAATTTGAATCACGGCGATTCGATCCGATGCACCGTAGTTCACCCCGAGCAAGCGATTTGAGACTACGGGATTTTACGAGTGTAACGCGAGTTTTATGGGTGAGGCACGAGGATGATCCGCGAGGAGTTCATCCGGCGATTCTGATAGTCATGAGTGATCGAGGCATCGGAGACCAGTCGGTGGTCTAGGTTCGCATCGGTGCGTGATACCGCGATCGTGGTTTGATTCGTGGGAGCTGTGCGGGGGAGAGAATGCTCTTCCGGCTTTCTGGGACGAGTTCTCAAAGGCATTTGTTGCTCACTTCTTGCCTCCAGATGAGAGGGCTCGGGTAGCAATTTTTGGCGTTGGCGGGGCGGGCGGGCGGTTAGAAGTACAATGTGGAGTTCGACTCATTAGCTCGGTATGTCCCAGTAGTAGCGATATGGAGGGCGAGTACCGCTACGTCAGGGCTAGATGATTACTTAGCGAGGCTTGCGGGTGTAGCTCTTGGCCGGGCATGGACATTGCCCGCGTGCAAGCTCATGCACTAGGATGTGAGGCACGGAGAGATCGGCGGAATGGCGAGATCGTGAGAAGAGGCGGTCGTGAGGTCCTTTGGTAACTTTCGAGGCGGACCGCCTCGCGAGCTAGTTATGTACCTCCGCCCGATGCAGTGGTCCTCCACAATCTTGGGGCGTTCGGGGTATTCGGGAGCTGGTCGAGCTCGGGGCTTAGTTCCACGGTATACGTGAGTGCTAGCGGGATTCATGTCCCACCGGTGTGCACGATGTGGCGGGCGTCATCGGGAATGTCGTCTTTCGCGGTGCTTGTTTCACTGCGGCCGTCGAGGGCCATGTGACGAGCGTGCTTATAGGAAGAGTGCCGCGGCTTAGCGCAGCCTGCGGATCGATGGCAGGTTCAGCCGCGCCTGCGACTATCGCCTGCGCGGCAGCCTATGATTAGAGTGGAGCGGTAGGTTCAGGTATATCCCTAACCCTCTAGAGTTTTACATGCTTGATATGATAATGTGTTAAGTGTTATGTTCGGATAGCTTTGTGCTAAAATGTGATTTAGAAACCTGGTTAGTGAAAAAGGGTAAGCCTGGGGGTGAGAAAATGATGAACCTTAGAATATTACAGTTGAGACCTTAGATGTAAGGCCGTCTTGAGTACAAGATTATCCTTGTCAGAGTGCATTTTATGCCTAGAATGTATTGTATGATAAGTCCCTGGGTAGTGTGAAATGGAAGTGGTAGCTTTCATGACCTGTATAGGTAAGATTGTTCCGGATCGGGAAACAAGAGCTTGATGCGTTAAGTGGGTCGGGTTGGGGCCATGTTGAGGAGCCAACCGCGGCTGTTCGAGGTTAGGTCAGCTGGGTGGTCCCGCGGTGGTAGGGTCACGAGGGTGCTAGGCCCAGTTTAGATGACCATCGTATGAGTTCGTGGATATGTTCGACCAGAAGCGGATCGTGAAGGCCGGGAATGGCCTTAAGGGAGATTGAGGCTAGTAAGATGACCAAGTTGGAGGTAGTGACTCCAAAGTTTTGGAAACTAAAGTGATGACTGAAGTGTGGTACGTATACTAGAAGAGTTCAAGTGTTCGAGAAGGGCACGACGAGTAAGAAAGAAAGAGAACGTGTGTTATTTCGTGGCCAGGTGTGGCGTGGGCAACTTGTTAGAGGAACTTTATCGTTATCCGTCTTGAGAAGGAACATTCGGGATGAATGTTTCTAAGGAGGGGAGAATGTTATACCGTATTTCGGTAGTATGCGTAGGCGTGCGTATATAAATTTAAGCCTTAAAGTTGGCATGGTTCGAAAATTTGGGCACAAGTGCGAAAGGAATCGTTTTTCGACGAAGCGTTTTACTAAACTTGCGAAGGAAAATTCGGCTATGTCATTTATATTTTTGCGGATTTTTAGAGGCGAAACATTTTGGACCAGCGGGAGGGTGACATGTGTCACCTCACATTGGATGAGTTGGCGGCAATGGTGGACGAAATGTGGCTTGTAGTAGGTAGGATATTTTGTGCAAGTTGTGTGGTAGATGGATAAGGTACACATGGTTAAAATCTAGCCCTACACTTGCCTTACACTTGGATTAATCTTGGCCATTGGTTGGCCATTTCTTGACCTATAAATACCCGTTGATGAACTTCTTCATCCAAAAATTGTTCTAAGTGTCAAAAATCCTCCCCCCTCTTAGTGTGAGCTTTTCGTCCCTCTCCCACCCCTCCTAGTTGTGCTTGGCCGAGAGCCTCCCCCTCCCCCCTTTGTGGTGCCCTAGCCGAGGGTACCCGCCCTAGACTATTTGTTTTCGTATAATACCCCTTTTTGGGGTATAGAAATACTCTCCTAGTATTGTTGTAATGTCCAATACCTTGGCCCAAATACCTTGTAGTATTCCCAAGGTTACAACATACAAAAGCGAGAAAATACTATTATACTTCCTTTAGCCACTAAACGAAACCCTAAGGAAAACCTTCATAGTCGGTTGAAGTGTTAAGTAGAAGTGCGTAGAACTTAAGGGTTGTTTGGAGGCGGGTTGGAGCGCGCGGAGTAGGAGCTAAGCGTTGCTCGGAGGCGACGTTTATACGTGGATAATTTTGGGCTCATCAAGGTAAATACTCTTGTCCTTCTATTGTAATTGGAAATTACATGTTGTAGGAATATATAGTTGAAGTATACTATATATAGAGCAGAACATAGTTTTGCGGCAATGACTTTGGACTTAAGCTGAATTTAAAGAAGATTAAAGTGTACTTACTTAGAATTTGTATTTCTGATGGCGATAACCTTTATTGGTTGAATGTTCTGCAAGTAGCATGGGCTACTTAGAAGGTGGACCAGGCTAGCCGGGTTATAGCCGTGGAGCGTTTTGCTTATAGTCGATAATCGTCGCGAGGTATGTGATTCTTCCTATACTCTTGAGCATGAATATATAGTACGGTAGATGTACGTGTGGCAATGTCTTTTGACTTAAGCGAATAATATATATATATATATATAGTACGGTAAGCGTCACGTATGTTAATAGAAACGTGGTTATGCAATGTCTTTTGACTTAAGCCTGAATAATAAGAACCTTGAATGTATTTCAAAATATTAAGAAACCTTTTTGAAAGAAGAGTAAAACTTGGTTTTGAAAACATAAGAGTTATACTAGCTTTATGGGAAGTTAGGTATAACGTCTTAAGAGTGATAAAAAGAATGGTTTACTGATTTAGAAGTTAAGAGACTTAATCTTAAAAGATAAGAGACTTAACTTAATATGGATGTTTGTGTGAAACCTCATTCGTGAGTAATGAGTACTTGGATTTTAAAAAAAAGGAATAATGTTTTACTGATTTCGGAAATCAGAATGTGTATCGACAAACCACTGCAGCGCTAATAAAGGAAATGTAATGAATAATGAAGTATTATTAAAACCAGTAGAAACCTCCATCTGCATAGAAGCTAAGATGAGACAAAATGATATTACATTTTCTAGATCATGGCTGCTTTAATAAATGGTTATAAACAAGAATAAACTGCTCACACCTATAGCATATGTTACTCAATTGCTTTAAAAAAGATTAAGACATTGAACTATGAAACTTTTCTAAAATAAAGAGACTTGAGTAATTGAAATTAGGCAAACTGGAACTCTAGGGAAAAGAAGGCATTCTTTTGTCTTAAATTGGTTTAAAACATAAAGTGTTATAACAGCTTTATGGGAAGTTAGTTATAACGACTTTATGAAAACGAAAGAAGGGTTTCATCATTGGTTTTAATGTGGTAACTCGACTTTAAAAAAGAGAAGTGTTTTGGTTTACCCAAAAATGTGAGTCACTCTATTTTTATACTACGGGTATCGGGTGACTTTTATAAAAGGAATGGATCTCTTTAAAAGGAATTTAACGTACGTAGTACTTTAGGGTTAAAACCCGGACTTTGTCATAAAATGAAAGTACTTTAAGTTGTGTGTAACTTGCCTATGTTTGCGTGTGATAGACTTGTTGTGCAAGGAATGTATTTCACTCGACTACCGTGTTCATGGGATGAACCGGGAATGTATTTCACTCGACTACCGCGTTCATGGGATGAGCAGGAATGTATTTCACTCACCAGTGTTCGTGGGATGAACAGGAATGTATTTCACTCGACTACGCGTTCATGAGATGAGGGAATGTATTCCACGTTTCTACTTGGGTCCATGAGATGGGCCGAGACATGTATTATACGTATGCATGATTTGTACCTAGGCGCGGCAGTGAGGAAGGAGTTCCACGGGCATGAGGGATGACTTTGAGGGCGTGAGTCCCTGACTTGGCATGACTGCTTTTATGTTATGAACTGTAGTTCGGTTATCATACATGTCTCCGCTTTATAAGTATTATGATTTCATTCTGATGTTTCTGATTTCACATACTTGGTACCTGTTGTACTGACCTCCTTCGGGGGGCTGCGTTCATGCCGCAGGTAGAGGTACATCGGTTGTTGGTCCCCGCGTTTAGGATCACATTTCAGCGTATTGGGAAGCTCCGTTCCTTCGGAGGCTTATCTTTTGGTATGTTACCCTGAGTCTGTAGGTTCTTGTACATTCAGGGGTATGGCGGGGCCTGTCGCCATAGTTGTGTAAAAATCTTAAGTGCAGTAACCTTTGTTGTGGGCGAGGTTGTAAGGATTATGGCCCCATTCAAACGTCTATGTATATATATATGTTGAAAGGCAACCGTTTTGGTTGGCCTATCTTCTTTCATCATGATCCATGTCTATTTTTGCATGTTTAAGTTTTTATTTTCCGCTGGTTTTCTCTGATGTTGTATCACTAGGGTGCCCGGGGTAAGGCACGATCCGCGGCAGGTTGGTCGTGACATAATACATTCGGTCCATCTCATGGACTCGGTATCAAATCGGTGGAATACATTCGGTCCGTCTCATGGACTCGGTATCAAACGTGTGGAATACATTCGGTCCATCCATGGACTCGGTATCAAGCGTGTGGAATACATTCGGTCCATCCATGGACTCGGTATCAAGCGTGTGGAATACATTCGGTCCATCTCATGGACTCGTATCAAGCGTGTGGAATACATTCGGTCCATCGTGGACTCGGTATCAAACGTGTGGAATACGTTCGGTCCGTCCACGTGGACTCGGTATCAAATTGGCCATAACATTTAAACTCTCTTTTAAGACAGATTAAGATAATACCATATTTTCTTTTAAATCACAAACACTTTTCTTTTTTAAAATCAAGTAACAACATTCTTTTCCAAAAGTTCAAGTTGCCTAATTAAAATATACTCAAGTCTTTTATTTTCGAAAGATTTCATAGTTCATGATCTTAATCAAATAACATAATCTCTTTTTTTAAAACAATTGGGTAACATATGCCTTATGTGTGAGTTGTTATTCTTGTTTATAACAATCTTATTAAAGCAGCCATGATCTAGAAAATGTAATACAATTTTGTCTTATCTTAGCTTCTATGCAGATGGAGGTTTCTACTGGTTTTAATATAGTTAATTAGTCAATACATTTTCCTTTATTAACGCTGCAGTGGTTTGTTCGATACTTATTCTCATTTCGAAATCGGTAAAACATTATTCTTTAAAGCAGTACTCATTACTCACGAATGAGGTTTCACAACTTTTAACAAAATTCATAGCCCTTAACATTTCATAAGCGTCATTTATAAGTTAAGTCTCTTATCTTTAAGATCAAGTCTCTTAACTTCTAAAATCAATAAACCATTCTTTTACCTACATAAAGTCGTTATAACTAACTTCCCATAAAGCTATTATAACACCTTATGTTTTAAACCAACAAAACTCATTTAGCACATGTATGCGTCTACCGTACTACATAGTTTACAAAACATCATGCTAGAAAGGATAGGAAGAGGTTCACATACCGCGACGATTATCGACAATTAGCAAAGCGCTCCAAAATCGTAACCACCGCTGGCCTTTTCCACCCTCCAAGTAGAATATGCTACCGTAGTACTTCAACCTATAAAGGCCACAAGCGTCTATCAACTTCTAGATCCCTTCGTAGAACATTTCTAAATACAAGGTTCCATATTCTACGGAAAATTGGCGCCTCCCCATGACCACATAAATCTCCTCGCCAACAAGGTCCGCTACTAAGCCAACAACTCCAAAAGGGGGGGTTACACGTCTAACCGGACGTGTACAACACTGCCCCACAATAATACTACAAGTCTACTGTAAATACAGTCCAATGTAAATACAGTTCAATTCTTTATAAACATCCTTCCAATATATCTTATACTCAATTCTAAATTACTACAATATGTAATATCCAATTACAATAGAGGGACATAGATCATTACCTCGATAAGCCCAAAATTATCCAAGATTATAAGTCGATCCTGAGCAACGCTTAGCTCCAATTCCTTATGCTCCAACCCACTCCGAGCAACCCTTAGAAGTTTCTAAACAACTTCTCTTCAAGATCCTACTCCAAAAAGTGAAGAACACTTAGGCTCAAACTATGGCAAGTTTCGGCCAAGGTAAGGTTTCTAGGCTAGGGGTGTGAAATATTTTCCAACTCTTGGTACACAATCTTCCTAACACTCTAAGGAAGAACACTTAAAACTTTAAGAATTTTTGGACAACTTTAGCTCACAATTTCAGCCCATGGTCGAGAGCTCACAAGGAAAGGGGAGGGAATTTTTCAAGACTTGGAAACTCTCTAAGTGTGGATGAAGAAGTCTTGCATTAAGGGGGGGTATTTATAGAGAAATCAATGGCCAAGATCTAGGCAAGTTTATGGTGAAGATTGGGTCCAAGTGTGTGGGTAATTTGCCAACCAAATGTCCACCACAAAAATGGGACACCCAAAAAACAAAACGTCCAAGTGTCCATGTGGTCCCCCTAATTTTTCGGCCAATGAGCCACATGGGGGTGCCATGTGTCGCCCCCCTACTCGTCCAAAATATTTCATCTTCCGAAAATATCCGTAATGCCAAAAATCCGAAAATAAAGTGGGCCCTTAAGCAGTAAATTCCTCAGTGGGCCCCACGTGACCAATTCCGGAAATAAAATTCCATAATTCTCAAAAATTCCAAAAAGTACGAATACCAAATCTGGGAATCCAATTCCCTTTAACGAACATTTTTCCTTCACAAAATCCGGAATCTTTTCCGTCGAAAAAATCACATCTTTCTTCCTTTCCAATTTTTGTGTCGTATTATCGTACGTACGTCCTCACATACATACCCTGGAACTACGGGGTGTAACACACCAAGTGGGGGAGGTGCCACGTGTCGCCCTCCCATTCGTCCATAAAATTCTGTAACCCTAGTGGGCCCCACAAAACGTAAAATTCCTCGGGTGGGCCCCACATGACCAAATCCGTAAAAATAGATTCCATAATTCTTATAAGTTCTTAAAGTCTTAAATACCAAAGTTGAGAATCCAATTCTCAATAATAAACCTTTTTCCTTCACGAAGTTCGGAAACTTTTCCGTCGTAAAAAAAATCACATCTTTCTTCCTTTTAAATTTTAATGTCGTATTCTCGTACGTACGTCCTCATGTACATACCCTGGAACTACGGGGTGTAACATTCTTCCCCCCTTAGAAACATTCGTCCCGAATGTTCCTTCTAAGTCTCAAAACAAACATGCGCCGGTATAGTCTTCACTACTACACTTAAAAAAAACCAAATATGCCACGCTGCCATAATACACCGCACTTGCATATTTATCCATCACAAACCAAACGAGGAAACAAATCCAAAGTGTGCACCATCACTATCTACTCACATTCATGGCCTAAAAGGATTATCTTTTCGTACTTCCAACTTACTTCTAGCATACATACATAATCTCAATATTAACCGTTCTTGATACTTAAACATACAACAACCTTATCATGCATACAAATATCTAAAGGGTCGAAGATATACCTGAAATCATATAGGCGGTTCAAAGGACCGCTAAAACTGGGAACTTCCACCACGACCTCTGCCACGGCCTGCCGGTGTATGAACATCCTGCCTAGCTACTGAAGGCAAAGAACCCGCAACTGATCCGGTAGACTTTGTTATCCCTCCTGTAACTCTCCTACTAGGACAATCCCTCAACATATGGCCACGGCCACGAGTAAACAGCACGATGCGGCGACATTCTCATGGTGATGCCACTACACCGTGGAAATCGAGGAAGAGTGGCCTCGGCGCCTAGAACCCGTGTGCGCATCTGGTCCGAAGCTCGAGCTCGACCGACTCTGAATTACGGCTGATCCAACCTCGCGAAAAGCGGGAAGGAGCACTGCATCTTGGCTGAAATGTAGACCTAGCTGCTGCGAGGCTCTCGCCTCGAAAATCACCACGAACCCTGTAGTCCACGGCCTCTTGGGCTGGCCTTGGTCTCGTCGGTCCTCTCTCTCCTGTCCTCGATCCTGTGCATATGCGCATCTGGCAATATCCATACGGATGAAGGCGGCCTCCCGTGCAAGCGGTGATCATATAACGGTCTAGCCCCATAACATAGCGATGAACTCTATCACCATGTCACCACAATAGTGTGCGCACGGCCAACGAGTCAAACTCGGGTTGTACTCACGATGGTCCTCCCATTACGCCTCAATGACAAGAACCTATCAACACGGGCCCTCTCATCTCGGGAGGCAAAAAGTGATCAAGAAAGGCCTCTGTGAACTCATCCCAAGCGGTGGAGGAGCACCCACACTAGCAGTTCCATGACTCAAACCGGTTCAACGCAATATCGGCGTAACCGGTAAGCTAGCACCGCGACTCGGTCTACGAGACCCTAAGCACTGCATAGTCATTGTATCTGCCGAATAAACTCACGAGGATCCTCCTCGGATCTCGAACCATAGAACTCGGGTGGACTCTGACCCAAAAATCCGAATCCGCAAACTGTCGGCTCTAGGGTTAGCTACATGCTCCTGTCGGCGCTGCCCTGCCACTATGCTAGTCAATAACCTGATCTTCTCTCCGTAATCTCTATACTCAGCCCCTGGTGGTGGAGGCTCGGTGTCGGAACCACGGATCTGCGGTGCTCTCTGCTCCTCTAATCTGTGTGTGCAGAACAACTGCCGCTGGACTACACGAGGCATAGTCTGGGCCTGAGTCCTAGTAACCCTCTGCGCACCACTGGCAGCTCTTGCTGCTGCCTTGCCCTACGGGCCACTGAGTGCCTGCCGTGGAGGCATAGCTGATTCATATACATAAGAATACGTCGAGACGGATCAACCTATTAATCTGACTCTCTTGCGATCTCGAGTGAGAAGAATGAAACCAATCCTAAATGTCTGCGGCCTCACGATTATAGATGTGGTGCACAACACATCGATAATCAAGACTCTACTAGACACGATGTGCGTAGACACTTTCCAGAGGACTAATCGCTCGATACCACTTTTGTCACGACCAAGCCGGGCGCGGTGCCCTACAGGCACCCTTACGGTAAACATCGGAGATAATCGGAACATACATGAAGCGTATAAAATAAAACAACGAGAATTTAAACAGGTTAGCCGATAAGGCTACCTCACGAACAATATACATATACATAAACAATGCGATTATATCCCCTTTTTTTTTTTACAAACCGACCCATGACATGTGACTACAGACCTCTAAGAATTACAAGCGTGGCGGGGCGGGGCCGCCATACCTCGAATGTACATAAATCTACAACATCGTGAAACCGTACCAAAAGATAAGCCTCGGAGTGAATGGAGCTTCTTCCCAAAAAGCGAGCAGAGATCCTAAGAGCGAGGATCACCAACGTGTACCTAACACTGCGGGCATGAGCGACCCACTGAAAGTCGATTACAACAGTGCAGTATGGACAAATAAGGTGCAACAACCAAATCATAAGCGTATAAAGAATGCCATTTTAACTCACGAAATCAATCGTATATTAATAGTTCATTTCCTTAACAATAAGAATTAACATCATATTCTTACATACATACTTAAGAATTTAATCAAGTTTTTCCACATAACTTACATATCTTACATAACATAATCCGGCCCTTTATGGAGAGACTTCTTATTTGGAAGCTAACTTTGATTATTCATACGTGATAACGTAATCCGGCCCATTTGCGGGACACGGTGTACTGATGAATCATGTGACATAATCCGGCCCGCCTGTGGAATTCGGTGTACTGTGGAATCATGTAGCATAATCCGGCCCGTCTGTGGAGCTCGGTGTACTGTGGAATCATGTAGCATAATCCGGCCCGCCTGTGGAGCTCGGTGTAAGATGACGTAACCCGGCCTATGTGTAGGCTCGGGGTAATATGGCGTAATCCGGCCTATGTGTAGGCTCGGTGTATCTCATAACGTAATCCGACCTATTTGTAGGCTCGGTGTATTTCATAACGTAATCCGGCCTATTTGTAGGCTCGGTGTGATTTTTCCTTACATAACATTTTTAAACCATCTTTACACTTCTTTTTAAGTCGTCATAACAACTTTCCATAAAGCTATTATAACAACCATTCATTTTAGAGAATTTAAGACACTTTTATTCTTACAATATTAGGAAAACTAGACCCAAAAAAATACTACGTACATACATACTTAAAAAGAATCATAAAACTCCTTTCTTTTTAAAGCTCAAGTCACACACTCTTTTGGAAACCATCTTCTTAACTTTTGAAATAAATTAAGAAGTCATACTTTTTAAAGTTTAGTCATTTCCACTCATAAAATCAAGGCTTATAGTATTAACACCTCGTAGCATACACTCTTTAAAATCATACCGCTTAAAACTTCATAATCCTTAAAAGACAATCAAGTTCGTAGTCTTAAAACTTCATAACCTACATTCTTTAAAGCCCATTTACTTATACTTATAAAATCATATAACCTCATTTTAAAATCAATCCCTTTTCACATATAAATTCAAGTCATTTTGAACATAAAATCCACTTACTTACTTTAAATAAATCAAGACACATAGCTTTAAATCAAATCTCATAATTTCTAACCATTCTTACCAACATCTCCCATAAGACTTGGTAAGGACTTAGGACAATTTAACCTACTTTTAACTTAGAGTCAACAATGTGAATACTTAACTTCTAAGAGTAGAAGGAATCATGGAATACTATCACATGGATATTTCATCGTAGGATCATGCCAAAGAAAGAAGAGGTTCACATACCTTGCGACGACTAGCGACAAGTTGCAAAATGCTCCAAAGTACTATAACCTTACTAGCCTTTCCACCCTTCAAGTAGAATACGCTACTCGTAGTACTTCAACCTATAATAGTCATAACACGTCCATTAACCTCTAGCTTCAATCGTAGAATATTCTAAGTGTAAAGTCACTAAATCCTACGGAAAATCGGGCAGCACTTCCTTTGTTTCTACATACTTTGCCACCTTTTCAAGGCGAATACAATAACCAAACATGCCACATTTAAGGCTCAACATACCAACGATCAAAGGATTACACGCCTTACAATACGTGTAAAATTCCGCCCCACAATTCATATCAAGTAAGTTTAATATCCAAGCCATTCTCGGCCAATTTATAACCAATCCTAAGTCTTTTCCAATTCTTTTTCAATCCAAGTTCTTAGGTCTAATATGTTTTATAGTCATAAACAACTTCAACAACTACAATTCCTTCTTTATATAACATGTGACGACTTAAACTAATAATCAACTTGAATTGTAGTCTTAAGCCTAAACATGCTAGTTTCGGATTAGGGTTCCAATAGCCAATATACATATCCAACTTCATAATATATACCTCATGCTTGCTAATATCCAAAGCTACAACAAGTAGTAATCTTAATTACTAAAACGACAAGAATTATACCTTTACAAGCCCTTAATATTTCCAAGATTCAAAGTCGCTCCTTAGCAATTCTTAGCTCCTTTCCTTATGTTCCAATCCGCTCCAAGCACTCCTTAGAAGCCTATGAAGAACTCATCTTCAAGTTCCAACTTCAAAGTTGAAGAACTCCTTAAGTTTCCGCCTTGCGACTAATACGAAAACGCCACTTTTCCGGGATCTTTCTATTGATATAACCTTACAACACCCTTAGGGACCTTGGGTTTAAGTCTTGTGAATAATGGAACAAAACTACAAAAAAAAATTGTGCACAAATGGCCAAACCCGTGAGCCTCAATGAAGAACAAGAAAGTGTGAAAATAATTCTAAGTGTTGGAAGAGCTTGTCTTGCACTAGTGTGTATATATAAAACAATGGAGGGTCAAGATTATAACAAATGTGTGGCTAGGATGAAGAACACATGGATAATAGCCTAGTGGACAAGTTGACTTGGTCAATAATATCAAGCTTGAAGACTTATCATCCACAATGGTCAAATGACCATCCAACCCTTGCAATTTTCGTCCAACACCAAGTGGGGGAGTTGCCACGTGTCGCCCTCCCATTCGTCTATAGAATTCTGTAACCCTAGTGGGCCCCACAAAACGTAAAATTCCTCGGGTGGGCCCCACATGACCAAATCCGTAAAAATAGATTCCATAATTCTTATAAGTTCTTAAAGTCTTAAATACCAAAGTTGAGAATCCAATTCTCAATAATAAACCTTTTTCCTTCACGAAGTTCGGAAACTTTTCCGTCGTAAAAAAAATCACATCTTTCTTCCTTTTAAATTTTAATGTCGTATTCTCATACGTACGTCCTCATATACATACCCTGGAACTACGGGGTGTAACAAAACCACTCTTTTTAACTTTTCCTAAATCTATTATAACCAACTTCCCATAAAGTCGTTATATTAACTTTATACATTAGGCAATTGCATTCTTTCATATATCCAAGGGACTTATACTTTCAAACAAGACAAATATCATATACTTTCAAAAATACTTCAAGTCCATTAACTTTGAAAACTAAGACATCCTTAATCTTTTTAACAAGTGAGTTAATCACGACTCGACCAACTTGGACATTCTTAAAACAAGTAAAGGATATCAAAATCTCGTACGTCTACCGTACTATATAGGTACAACTACTCATGCTCAAGAGATAGGAAAGTTCCATATACCTCTTCGGTTCAATCCACTTGCTAAGTCCAAGATACCGCACGTAGTATGTCAACCTATAATGACCATAATACGTCTATTAACTTCTTACTTCAAACGTAGAATATTTTAAGTGCAAAGTCACTAAATTCTACGGAAAATCAGACAGCACTTCCTTTGTTTCTACATACTTTTCCACCTTTTTCAAGGCCCGAATTCAATAACCAAACACGCCACATTTAAGGCTCAACAATGTAGTTAACAATTGGGGATTACACGAATACAAGACGTGTAAAATTCCTCCCCACAATTGATATCAAACTAGTCCAACATACTATATCATTTTCGGCAATTTGAGGGATAACAAAACAAAGTCTTTTCCAATTCCTTTTCAATACAAGTTGTTTAGTGTCACATGATATCAAGCCGCAATCAATTATAACCACTACAATCTTCAAGTAGGTAACATGCGACGATTCTAATTATTGACCAAATTGTATTTCAAGTTCAAATGGCTAGAATGTCATTCGGCTATAGGCTTCTACTATCCATACCACTTATCAATCTTTAATAAATATACTTCATGCTAGTTAAAATGTAAGGCTACAACAATATGTAATCTTATAACACTTAAGAGAACAAGATTTTTACCTTAACGAGCCTTAATCCACTTCAAGATCCAGTCGCTCCTAGAAACTTAGAGCCTCTCCTGACACTCGATCCACCACTTGAGACCCTTAGAAGAGCACAAACAACTTTCCTTTAATCTTTCAATCAAAACCTAGGAAAGTGACTAGGTTTTCACCATGCGACTATCTGAAACGCCACTTTTCCGGATCTTTATATTGAGATACCCTTACAATACCCTTATGAACCTTGGTTTAAAGTGTGGAGCTTATTGGACAACAAACAAATTTTTTTCTCTTTTGGAAACCTTGAACCCGAGAGCACCCTTAAGAGTTCTTCAATTTTTCTTGAAATTTAGCTAAGTGTGGAAGCTTGTGTTGCTACTAGTACCCATATATAACACTATGAAGGGTTAAGATGAGAACAAATGGGTGGTCTAGATACAATTCATTTAAATATCAAGTCAAGTGGCCCTTTGACTAAGTCAATTATATCAAGCTCTAGACTTTGCAAGACTTGGTCATCTAAATTATTGTCAAATGACCATCTAGCCCATGTCCAATTCGTCCAAGACCAATAAAGGGGGTGACACATGTCGCCCTCCCATTTGTCGCAATATTTTGTTTTCCGACAATTCCATAATTCCGATAAATTTTTACTAGTCTCAAACCTTAACATTTTTGAATTCTTACGTACGTTCTTATAAACATGTCCTGTAATTACGAGGTGTAACATATTTCACACCGAGTCCCAGAATGGGCCGGGACATGTTATACATGTTATACGATTTATATGACTTTACACCGAGTCCCAAGGATGGGCCGGGACATGTACACTTTATGACTTTACAGGAGTCGAGAAGGGGCGGGACATGTTACACATCTTATGATTCTTGTTAAAGGAAAATGGTGCACGGTTGAGTTTCAGTTCTGAAAAAAAAAGGGTAAAAGACTTGATCTTCTTTGGTGTTTATTGTTTCTAAAAAAGGGCTCTGTATACTGTATTTTGGTTATCATGCATGTCTCCTGTTTTTATAGGCTGTCATGATTTCATTACAGTACTTTCAGTTTCATATACTTAGTACTGTTGCAGACCTCCTTGAAGTGCGTTCATCCGCATAGAAGTACACCATTGGGCGATCCTCGCTCATAGGGTCACGATTCATGATTTGGGAAGCTCCGTTTCTCTGGAGGCTTATCTTTTGGTATAGCCCCCTGTCATTGTAGGTACTTGTACATTCAGGGGTATGGCGGGGCCCTGTCTCGTCATAGTTGTTATTACACTCTTAGAAGTGCATGAATCTTGTGTGGGTAGGGTTTGTAAAGGATAAGCTGTTTGGGGTTTATTTATATAAATATATCTTAGAAAAACGACTTTTTGGTCAGCCTGTTTCTTGTATCACTGTTTATTTTCATGAGTTTTATTTCTGCTGATTATCTATGATGTATTATAACTAGGGTGCCCGGGGTAAGGCACGATCGCGGGCGAGTCGGTCGTGACAAAAGCTTGGATATTGTCGTGCAGTTTTTATGGACTGTTTTAGGCGTGTTGTAATGCTGAAAAATCATCCCCTAACATGCATGATTAATGTGGTAAAATTGCTAATGAAAGTCCTAAATAATAGGGGTATAAAAAGGGTGTTAAAGGCTTCACATTGTACCATAATATTGTAGAATTGTGGATTTTGTGTCGAGGATTGTGGATTTGTTTTGTATAGATTTTGGGGCAGAATTTTACACATCAAGTTAAGCATGTAACCCCCTTTGGTTAACTGTTGGTTGTGCCTTAAATGTGTCTTGTTGGTTGATGAATACGGGCCTTGGAAAAGGTGGAAAAGTACGTAAAAACAAAGGAAGTGCTGCCCGATTTTTCGTAGAATTAGAGGGCAAATTGTTTGGTATAAGTCTTACAATAGTAAGCTTGAAATTGATAGAAGTGTTATCATTATTATAGGTTGAAGTACTACGTGTAGCATATTCTACTTGGAATGTGGAATAGACGATAAGGTTGAAGAACATGAGAGCGTATTGCTACTTGTCGTGGTGGTTAGTCGTCACGAGGTATGTGAACTTCTTCCTTCTTTTGACATGATTATTGGGAAAGTCTATGTGACTTGATTTTGGTGAGTCTATGTGACTTGATTTATTGAAATAAGTAAATTGATTTTGAAAGTATACGAGTCTTGATTATGAAAGTATGAGTGACTTGGTTTGAAATGTATAAGTTACTAGATTTCTTTAAATGATTATGAGACTTCATTTTCAAGTTATGAGACTTGATTTTGAAAGTTAAGAGACTTGATTATTTTGAAAGCTATGAGACTTGATTTTGAAAGTTATGAGACTTGATTGGTTTTAATAGTGAAAGCGCCTTGGTGCAAAAGTATAAACTTGATTTCGAAAGAGTATGAAATCTTGAGTTTTAAAAGTACAAGTTTATTGCTTCAAAAAGAATAAATGACTTGATTTAAAGAGAAGTAACTTGATTTAAAGGTATGAGTTACTTGAGATTTGAAAGTAGAAGTTACTTGATTTCAAAACCTTGAATTGAATTTCTAAAGGTGTAGTAACTTGATTTGGAAAGTATAGATTACTTGATTTGAAAAGTATGGCTTACTCGATTTAAGGAGAATAAATGACTTGAGGTTGAAAGAAGAGGTTTTTGGTTTTAAAAGTATAAGTTACTTAAGTTTAAAAGTGTAAGTAACTTGATTTTGATAGCAAAAGTATATTGGGATTCATTCTCCCTAAATATTGCATGAAACGATTCTTTTATAAAGCATAGACGTACATAGTACTTTGGGTTAAAATCCCGTACATGACATGGTAGTGCTTTAGTTTCCTAAAATGAAAGTGTTATAACGGCTTTATGGGAAGTTTGTTATAACAAGGTTTGTGGAAAGTCAAGAGATGGTTTAAAATGTTGTAAGGAAATCATGGGAGAATGTCCATGGTTAAGTCCTTAATATAGTACATGATATGTGGCACTTTGATTTTCAAAGATGTTTTAAAGTAATACGTGATGTCTATTGCCCTGATTTGTCAAACCATGTCTTAGAAAGATACTTAGTATGATAAGTGTCTTGATGATGCTTTCAAAATGATACATGTATTGGATTCTACTTCCTAGTGATACATGTATTACTTGGGCTTTTCTAAAAATGGAAATTTAGTTTATAAAGTGAATGTACGACTTACGTACATTGTTGTAATGGACTTTAATCCTTAGTGATGCAAGTATGATGGTGCCTTCATTTTATCTAATGAGAGCTAAAGATTTCTTAACTTGCATAAGTTGTTCATGATAGCCATTGGTGCTAGTGTTATGAGTATAATTGTGGGGTAAATCCCCAAGACATTATACATCCCCTGAGTATGATTGCGGGGTAAACCCCAAGATATTATACATATTCCGTGGATTTTCTCCCCACGATGCGAGGAAACTACCTCATGCGAGTCCGTAGGGCTCACGCGGGTGAAATAGTCCCATGCGGGTGAAATAGTCCTATGCGAGGAAATTACCTCATGCGGGTGAAATAGTCCCATGCGGGTGAAATAGTCCTATGTGAGGAAATTACCTCATGCAGTTCCACATGACCTATGCGGGTGAAATAGTCCCAGGAGTAGGATTACATAATGATACGACGGGTGGGTGACCCTAGATTGATCATAGGCTTCCTAGTTTAAAGCGGTAATGTTTACTCTACTTTTTAAAAAGGCGCAGTGTACTTATATTTGAGTATTGTACTTTTTACATGTCGACAGTGATGTTGTTTTCCACGGGCATGCTTATCTGATGATGGTGGTATATTATACTTGTTACAGCTGACAGTGATGTTGTATTCCACGAGCATGCTTCTGTGATATTATATGTTGAGGGCAGATGTCCCTGATTTTGACATGGCTTTCATATGTGAAAGTGGTACGGTGTTATAGTAGTACAGTGATACAAGGTACAGTTGGCTCTGATTGTTATATGACACGGTAGGATCTGGTATTTGATTTTCATACTTGCCCATGTCATTCTTATGTACAGTTATGATCTTGTTTACTGTACTATATTTTCGTTCCATACTTGGTACCTGTTGTACTGACCCCCTTCGGGGGGCTGCATTCATGTCCGCCGGTCTAGGTACTCAGTTGTGGATCTCGTTCAGCATTTTGAGATGGCTCCAATATTCCGAAGCTTGTCATTATGGCTAGGTATATTCAGGGGTACGACTGGGCCTTGTCCCGTCACAGTTTACTGTCCAAATTCTTATAGGTCTATATTCATATATGGGTTGGACTGACTAGAGTTGTATTTACATTGTTGAACAGTGTAGACCCTTTCGGGTGATTTTTATTATGGCAGCCTTATCGTCTTTGCCTGTGTTTAAAGAAAAAAAATGAGTGTTATTTATCTTCCGCAGTTTATTATGTTGTATGAATATAAGGGTGCCTAGGTAGGGCACGATCGCGGGCGGGTTCGGGCGTGAGTGGTATCAGAGCAGTTAGTCCTCGGAATGTCTACAGACCGTGTATAGTAGAGTCTTGTTTATCGGTGTGTTGTGCACCACATCTATAAACAGGAGGCTATAGTACATTTAGGATTGATTTCCCTTCTTCTCACTCTGAGATCGTGCAATAGAGCTTTGTTGTTAGGGTAGTCTCTCCCTAACATATTATTTTGATTGCAGCTATGAGAAAGGCAACAGTGACCCAGAAAGGATATTATGGATTGCGTATCCAGGTTGGTAAAAATTATCGTATAGATGGTATTATGATGATGTATATCTGTACGAGCGTATTTACTTGGGTTCATAAGTGTGTTTCCTAGAATGACTATCAGTTACCATGAGTTGGTAAAGTCTTGATAAATACTTGAAAGGTGTGAAACAGTTTATTGAATCCACACCTAGGCTTTATATATGTACTGACTTGGAATAGTCAGAAGGTAATGAACGGTCTGAGATTGTGATAGACTCTTAAAAGAGATCATGTGTCACGACCCGAACCCGGGCCCGTGACTGGTGCCTTACCCGGGCACCCTAGTGATACAACATCAGAGAAAATCAGCGGAATATAAAAACATACACATGAAAAAAAGATATACAATAATGAAATAAGAAAATAGGCTAACCAAAACGGTTACCTTTCTGAATATATAAATAAACTTGAACCCGAACAGTTACATCCCTTAGACAAACTCGCCACAACAAGATTCTGGACCTCTACGAATGTTATAACAACAACGACGACGGGGCCGCCATACCCCTGAATGTAAGTACCTACAACAACAGGGGACTATACCAAAGATAAGCCTCCGGAGAAACGGAGCTTCCCAAAACGCTGAACTGTTTACTATGAGCGAGGATCGACGACTGGTGTACCTCTACCTGCGGCATGAACGCAGCCCCCCGAAGGAGGTCAGTACAACAGGTACCAAGTATGTGAAATTGTAAAGTACTGAAATCAAATCATAACATTTTAAAACCAATTACAAATACGCATTTAACAACCAATTTAATCGCACATAGTGCCACAAAGATAAACAAGAGCAAAATATATATAACGAATCGGTCTTTTCTAGGCCGCTAATGATCGAAGCAAGGCCAATCTCCCATAGTATCATTATGCGTGCCTAATCCGGAACTCCATGATCGCGTAGGTTACACAGACCCGCATGAGGTATTCCTCGCATCGGGGGCAGCTAACCCGCAATATCCTCCTGGACTCCCGCAGTCCGCATAGTCACACAGACCGCATGAGGTATTCCTCGAATCAAAGTCACACAGACCGCATGAGGTATACCTCGCATCGGGTAACACACCCGAGTGGTCATCCCGAACTCCGCACTCGCATAGTCACGCATCGCATGAGGTATTCCTCGAATCATAGTCACCTGATCGCGTGAGGTATTCCTCGCATCGGTGGCAAGTCCTCGGATCATAACAAGTCGGGGTATGTGATATAATAACGATAAGCGCTTAACGTTTAACAACGTAAGCACAACAAGAATAACCCCTTACACAACATCACAAGACACTAACACACGTAGCATCATAACATGTTTACTTATCAAACCATCTTACTACACTTTCGGAAATCAATACAAGACTTTCATAAACAAATAAGTAAACCGTTCCTTTTATCTTCCTTAAGTCGTTATACCTAACTTCCCATAAAGCTAGTATAACACTTAAGCTTTAAAACCAAGTATTTCTTTTCTTTCAAAATGATTCATAACTCTTTTGAAATACTTCAAGATTCTTATTTTTTAAAACTCAAGTCAAAAGAGATCAAAGTAAAACCAAAACAATTTCCATACCTTCTTTTAAACCACCTTAAGACAAAAGCATGCCTTCCTTTTTAAAACCAAGGCACTTTTTCCTTTAAAAGCCAAGTAGCAATATACTTTTAAACCAAGTGTCTCACTCTTTTAAAAACAAGTAACCTATACCTTTAAATCAAGTTACTTCTCCTTTCCCAAAATCAAGTTGTTTATAAGTCAAGTTATCATTTTAAATCCAATGATAAAACCATTCTTATTTTGAAATCGGATAACTTTATTCTTTAAAAGACCACACTCATTACTCATGAGTGAGGTTTTACAACTTTTAACATAATTCAAGTCCTTAATATTTCATAACAAGTCACTTAACTTTGGAATCAAGTCAAGGACACAAAAGGAAAATCAAATTCCTTTAAACACACGCGTCGTCTACCGCGCTAAATATATTTCACAAATATCATGCTAGAAAGGATAGGAAGAGGTTCACATACCTCGCGGCGATTATCGACAATTAGCAAAGCGCTCCAAAGTACTCTAACCTTGCTCTCCTTTTCCTCCCTTCAAGTAGAATACGCTACTCGTAGTATTTCAACCTATAAAGGCCACAAGCGTCTATCAACCTCTAGATCTCTTCGTAGAATAATTCTAGATACAAGATTCCTTATTCTACGGAAAATTCGGCACCTCCCCGCCACCACATAAATCTCCTCCTCTAACGAGGCTGCTGCAAACCAACAATCCGAGGGGGTTACACGTCTAACGGGCGTGTACAATTCTACTCCACAATAATACTACAAGTCTACTGTAAATACAGTCATATGTAAATACAGTTCAATTCTTATCCATATTCATTCTACATATAGTATACTCAACTATACATTACTACAACATGTAATATCCAATTACAATATGGGGACAAAGATCATTACCTCGATAAGCCCAAAATTATCCAAGTTTATAAGTCGATCCTGAGCAACTTTTAGCTCCAAATCCTTACGCTCCAACCCGCTCCAAGCAACCCTTAGAAGTTTCCAAACAACTTCTCTTAACACTTCATCTAAGCTATGAAGATTTTTCTAGGGCTTCATTTTGTGACTATAGGAATAAAGTAGTATTTTCGGGCTCTTAATAATTGAAATAACTTTGGAATACTACTAGGAATACTAGGCTAAGGTATTTGGGATAATACAACAATACTTGAAGTATTTTTCTACACAAAGGGGGGGTGTTGGACGAGAACTACACAAGGAGGGAGGGGGAGGGTGTTTGGACGAGAGCTACTCAAAGGGGGAGGGAGTTTTGAGACTTGGAAAATGTTTAATGGATGAAGAAGTCTTGCACTAGAGGGGGGGTATTTATAGAACAATGAAGGGCCAAGATTCAAGCAAGTGGAGGGTGTAGATTAGGTAGCTTGTTCAAGTGAAGTCTTCCACCAAGTGTCCACCACAACATGGGGACATATGTCCACCACAACATTGGGACATATGTCCACCACAACAATGAGCCATGTGGCCATCCACATGCTCAAGAAAACCGTCCAAGAGGCCTCCCCCACTTGCCCACAAAAACGCCCAAACCTACTCCCACTAACCCAAAGAAAATATCTTCCAAGACTTGACTATTTGACTTGGCCACTTGCCTACTATTTCGTCCAACATGCCACCTAAGGGTGCCACATGTCGCCCTCCTATTGGTCCAAAATATTTCATCTCTCGGAAAAAATCCGTAATGCCAAAAATCCGAAAATAAAGTGGGCCCCACAAAACCGTAAATCCTCCCGTGGGCCCTGCGTGACCAATTAGGAAATAAAATTCAAATACTTCTAAAATAATCACAGAAGTCAGAATACAGAATCTGGAAATCCAATTACCATTAACGAACCTTTTCCTTCACAAAATCGGAAACTTTTAGTGAAAAATCACATCTTTCTTCCTTTCCAATTTTTACATGCGTATTCTCGCAAATGCGTCCTCATATACATACTCTGGAACTACGGGGTGTAACATCATGTCTAATTGATTTGAGAGCATACCATGTTGTTAGATTAAGTTGTGTTGTACGCTTAACTGATTATGTGAATAGTAATGGTATGGAGTAATTAGAGTTGTTATGAGTAAGACAACATGATTATGAGATATTAAGAAGCTACATTTTCCGTATGTGGGGACTGATAATGTAGGCTTGGGGCATAGAAAAATTGTGAACCTTAGAATATTGATAACCGCTGAGACCTTAGATGTATAAGGCCTTCTCGGGTAGTAAGATTTATTTCAGACAAAGAATGAGAATTAAGTGCGATAATGGATCGGGTTGTAGGCTGATTACGGGTTAACCCGTAGCTTGGAATGAAGTGTGGTCAGTTGGAGATGTTCCCGCTATGTGATAGGGTCACAAGGGTGTAAGGTCCAAGTCTAGTCAATCGTTGTACGAGTTCGTGGACACGTTCCACCAGAACCGGATCGCGAGAGCCGAAAATGGCCTTAATTTGTTGGATGTAGTAACTCCAAGGATTGGAAAACAGAAGCGATATGCGAGATTATGTACGTATACTTGAATAAGTTTGGAAGTACGAAAAGAGTACGACAAGTAAGAAAAGAAGCGAACAAGTGTTAAAAGAATTGAAGTGTTTATAGTTAAGACTAATGAAAGTACGAAAGGAGAATCCTTTTAGGCTATAAATGAGAGTTAATAGTGGTGATACTCACCTTAGATTTGATTCCTCGTTTGGCTTTGACTTACGTATATGCATGTGTGATATATTGTGGCCATATGTGACATAATTGGTTTCGTAAGTGTTACACCCCGGAATTCCATGATATGTTTATAAGAATGTACGTAAGAACTCAAGAGTGTTAAAATTTGAGACTAGTAAAATTTATCGGAATTATGGAATTGTCGGAAATCGAAATATTGCGACGAATGGGAGGGCGACACGTGTCACCCCCTTATTGGTAGTGGACGAATTGAACCATGGGCAAAAGGGTCATTTGACCATTAAATAGATGAGTAAGTCTTGCTAAAGTCTTGAAGCTTGACAAAGTTGACTAAGTCAAAGGCCACTTGGACTTGATCCATGTGAAACTCATCCAAGCCACACAATTGTACTAATCTTGACCCTCCATCATGTTATATATGTATACTAGTGCAAGTCAAGCTCCACACTTAGCAAAAATTTCAAAAAAAGTCTTAAAGAGCTCTAAGTAGCTCTCGGCTTTGAGGGTTTTCCAAGAAGAAATTTTTTCAATTTTTGTCCAATAATCCCCATACTTTAAACCAAGGTTCCTAAGTGTATTGTAAGGGTATCTCAATGTGTGGTATAATTGGTTTTGTAAAGTATAGTAGTGAAGACTATACCGGCGCATGTGTTTTTTTTTTTTGGAGACTTAGAAGGAACATTCGGGACGAATGTTTCTAAGGGGGGAAGAATATTACACCCCGTAGTTCCAGGGTATGTATGTGAGGACGTACGTACGAGAATACGACAGAAATATTGGAAAGAAAGAAAGATGTGATTTTTCGACGGAAAAGTTTCCGGGTTTTGTGAAGGAAAAAGGTTCGTTGATGGGAATTGGATTCCCAGATTTGGTATTTGGGCTTCTTGAATTATATTAGAATTATGGAATTTTATTTCCGGAATAGGTCACGTGGGGCCCACGGGAGAAATTTACGGTTTTGTGGGGCCCACTTTGTTTTCGAGATTTTGGCCATTATGGATATTTTCGGAAGATGAAATATTTTGGACGAGTAGGAGGGCGACACGTGTCACCCCCCTAGGTGGCCTTGTGGCCGAAATCATGTGCCAAGTGGCCAAGACAAGTGGCCAAGTCTTGCTAGATATTTTAGTTGGACAAGTGGCTTGTGGGGCCCACACACACTTGTCCCCAATCTCAACCACACACTTGCCTTCATCCTAGCCCTTGGTTGTCCTATATATGCACCCTTTGTTGATGAAATCTTGCACACTTAGATATTTCAAGACTTGAGAAATATTTTCCTCTCCCTCCCTCTCCCCTAGCTCTCGTCGAACACCCCCCCTCTCTAACCTAACCTTGTCCAATAATTCCTAAACTCCTAAGTGTTCTTCCCTAGTGTATTAGGAAGACTATTAACCAAATGTTGGAAAAGATTTCACCCCCTAGCCTCTAAAAGGTCACCTTGGCCGAGAGCTCTTGGAAGAAAAACCTAAGTGTTCTTCACTTGTTTGAGTTGGTTCTTGAAGAGATGATGGTTAGGAGCTTCTTAGGGTGATTAGTGGTGGGTTGGAACACAAAGGATTTGGAGCTAAGACTTGCTTGGAGCGACATTAAGTTCTTGGATAATTTTGGGCTATTTGAGGTAGTAAATCTTAACCTCTTTGTGATTTGGTCATTATACATATATTATAAGTATATTATGGAGTATATAATATATGGAGTAAAGTTTGGAAGAGTTGGATCTTGTTAACTTGTTAAAAGAAAGGATTGGCCGTTTGCCATTAAAATGGTAAAAACGTATCTTACTTGTGAAGAAGTAATTAACAAAGTAACTATAACTTATATTAAGAATGGAAATATAAGTTGGATAACAAATGAAGTAATTGGATAAGTAAAATGGACAAAGTTGGCCAAGGACCCCAACTTAAGGACTGTATTTACTTTGGACTGTATTTACATTGGACCGTATTTACATTTCTGTTAAGGGGAAGATTTTTCAATCGCGTTCCGTTTGGGCGTGTGATCCCCTTTTTAATTATTGTATTGTTATGAAGGCGTGATAGTAAACCGCGTTACCGGTTGGGCGCGTAATCCCCTTCTTTTACTTATTGTTATTTTGGAGGCGTGATAGTAAACCGCGTTACCGTTTGAGCGTGTAATCCCCTTCTTTATGTTGTTTAATTATTACGCCTTATATATGGCATATAATTACGGTTATTCGGGCCTTGGAGAAAGATGGAAAAGTGAGTAAAAGCGGGAAGTCTTGCCAATTTTCCGTAGAATTAGAGGGCTTTTATTGGTATAAGTCTTCAATGGTAAGAAAGGTTTGATAGAAGTACTATGACCATTTTAGGAGTGGAGTACTACGTGTGGCGTGATCTACTTGGCTTAAGGAGTAGCCGACGGGTTGAAGTACTTGGAGCGTTTTGCTATTTGTCGATAATCGTCGCGAGGTATGTGAACCTCTTCCTATCTTTTCTAGCATGATTGTTGTGAACTATGTAGTACGGTAGACGTACATGTGCTAAATGAGTATGGTTGGTTCAAAACATAGGGTGTTATAATAGCTTTATGGGAAGTTAGTTATAACGACTCTATGTAGGTAAAATAATGGTTTATTGATTGTAGAAGTTAAGAGACTTGATCTTGAAAGATAAGAGACTTGACTTAGTTTGACTTGTTATGAATTTTGTTAACATGTTGTAAAAACCTCATTCGCGAGTAATGAGTAGTTGGTTTTAAAAGAATAATGTTTTCCTGCTTTCGGAAATGAGAATAAGTGTCGAACAAAACCACTGCAGCGTTAATAAAGGAAAATGTATTGACAAATAACTGATTGTTATTAAAACCAGTAGAAACCTCCATCTGCATAGAAGCTAAGATAAGACAAAATTTTATTACATTTCCTAGATCATGGCTGCTGTAGCAAGATTGTTATAAACAAGAATAAACGGCTCACGCATAAGACATATGTTACTCAATTGTTTTAAAAGGGATTAAGACTATGAGTTATGAAACCTTTCTAAAATAAGAAACTTGAGCATTTGAAATTAGGCAAACTTGAACGTTTGGAAAATAATGTTGTTACTTTTTTTTTCCAGGTAAATGCAAATATTATTACTAATAACGGAAATAAGGATGGCTACAATCAGTCATTGAGGGTTCTCAATCCTCAACGTTATGCAAACAAGAAATGGGGGAGGGGAGCAGTGGTCACTCAAAGGTGCCATTACAAGAGGGGATGAGATCATAATAGATTTAAGTCCTTTTGGTTCTAGACAAGGACTTGTAAAGATTCCTGCCTAAGTTTCCTATGTTGAATTAAAACTCCTTGCACGTTTAGTACGTGCATTAGATGCATTTGTTGGGGAATTCAAGAGTAGTGCACTATTGGAAAAGGTTGCCATAAATGGCTCAAGCCTTTTGGCAATAAATACTCTATTGGCCGAGATCAAATGAGAGTACTTAGGCGATTTGGAAAGGAGTGACCCTTCGATTTCCACATAAGTTAATCTTCCAAGACTTGATTGAAGAGAAGTCCCTTCGAAATCCGTAGCCATCAACTTTCCAAGTCTCTTTTGACAAGTTGCCCCTATGTTTTCCGCAACATTCGAATTCGTTAGGATAGGTGACTCTTCGGTTCTCACCCTTATCAATTTTCGAGGCCCCATTGAATGAGATGTTTCTTGGTTCTTTCAGCCATTAAATGCCCCAAATTACCTGTTATACCCCGTATTTCCGGAGTATGTACGTGAGGGCGTACGTACGAAAGTTTGGCCTTAAGTCTAAGCCTTGGACGTTTTTATTTGTGCACAACTCACTAAAAGAATCGTTTTTCGGCGAAGCGTTTCCACGACTTCGTAGGGAAAATTCCGGCTATGACATTTAGTATTTTTGCGGATTTTTCCGAGAGACGAAACATTTTGGACCAACGGGAGGGCGACACTTGGCACCCTCCAATTGGTGGACTTGAAATCGTCCATTGGACGAATTGGACATAGTGTGGCACGTTTTTTGTGCCTTGTGCACAAGTCAAGGAGTTGGTAGGATATTTGTGTGGAGTAAATCTTCACCCTACACTTGCCTTGCACTTGTCTTAATCTTGGCCATTGGTTGGCCACTTCTTGACCTATAAATACCCCCCCTTAAGATGAAGAGTTCTTCATCCACAAATCTTTCCAAGTCTTGAAAATCCTCTCCTCTCCCTTGAGCCTTGTTCGTCCAAACACTCCCCCCTCCCCTTGTGAAGTTTGGCCGAGGGCCTACCCCCCCTAGCCTAGCCGAAATCTACCCCCCTCCCTTGGTAGAAAAGTTGCCTTCTAAGTATTGTTATAATGCCCAAAATACCCTAGCCCAAATCCCTTAGTACTTAGTAGAAGTTGTGAAGAACTTCTAAGGTTTCCTTGGAGCTATCGGAGCGTACAACTTAGGAGCTAAGCCTTGCTCAGGATCGACTTTTATCTAGGATATTATTGGGCTTACAGAGGTAAATAATCCTAACCCTCTTTTGTATTAGAGAATGCATCTTGTAGAAGTATAAGAATAAGTATTAAATACTTAGAAGAATATTCAGAATAGAATTGAATCATCACAGTAGAAGGGTTTAAAGAAGAATAATTGAATGTACTCACATAAGCATGTTTTACTGAGACTTATATAGCTCACCGGGTAGGTTGTGCTGCCCGACTATCCGTAGAATTGTGAACCCTCTGTTTAGAATGACCTTGAGTAGTCTAGACTTTGATAGATGTCTGTGACTATTATAGGTGATTCTCTGCGCGACATATTCAACTTGGCGGAGGTTTTCGCGAGAAGGTATGTGATTCTTGCTAAGCATGATATTTTAACATATATATAGTGCGGTAGGCGCATATGTGTTAAGCGAATAATAACTACGGCAATGTCTTTTGACTTAAGCTGAATAATAAGAATCTGATGCATTTCAAAGAACTCTTGAATCATTTTTAATGAAGATAAATATTTGGTTTTAAAACAAAAGCTTAAGAGTTATACTAGCTTTATGGGAAGTTAGGTATAACAACTTAAGAAAGATAAACAGGAAGTGTTAGGTGTTTGTTTATAAAAGCCTTGTATTGATTTCTGTTAAGTGTATTAAGATTTGTTTGATAAGTAGACATATTATGATGCTACTGTGTTAGTGTCTTGAAATCTTTGTGTAAGGGTCATTCTTTTGTGCTTACGTTGCTAACCGGTAAGTCCGTTGTACTGTTATTGTATCACCTACCCCCTTGACTGTTATACTGAGGGCTTGCCCCCCTTGATGCGGGTCTATACGGCCTATGCGGTCTGTGAGACTATGCGGAGCAGCGGTATGCTCCAGGATTGATCATGCAGGTGTTTAGCACGACGCGGATTCCTATGCGGTCTATTGAGACTATGCGGTCTTTTGAGGCTATGCGAGTGCGGAGCCTAGGCGGATGCCGGGGTTGGCTGCCCCGATGCGAGGAATACCTCATGCGGTGCGTGTGTGACCTATGCGAGTGCGGAAGTCGAGACTAGGCACGCAGAATGATACTATGGGCGATTGGCCTTGCCCGATCATTCGCGGCCTAGAATAGACACTGATTTTCCTATTATTGTTGTTTGTGATGGCACTACGTGCAATTGAAGCGATTATATTTGTGAAAAGGTTTTAAATACTTTGATTTCATTTAAGTACTTTATAGTTTCACATACTTGGTACTGTTGTGACCTCTGGGCCATGCGTCATGCCGCAGGTAAAGGCAAGCAGGTGCTAGATCCGCATCCTTAGGATCTTTTGTGTTGGTGTCAGGAGCTCCATCTTCTCCGGAGGCTCTACTTTTGGGTATGATCTCCCTGTTGTAGATACTTTTGTACAGTCAGGGTATGGCGGGGCCCTGTCCCGCCATAGTTGTATATTTCCTTAGAGGTCTGTAGTCATGTTATGTTATGCTCGGATGTAATCGCTAAACCACTGTTATATATATATGCGAAAAGGCGACGTTGTTCACATAAACTGTGTCTTATTTTATAAACTGTTTCATGTCTTGTTTTATATTCCGATGATTACTCTGATGTATGACTACTTGGGTGCCCCGGTAAGGCACCAGTCACGGGCCCCGGAATGGGTCGTGACATTACCAAGTCTCGTTTGTAGGGTAGGTTGTTCGACTTCCACACGTTTTGAACTACCAAGAACCATGGGAAATGAACCAACATCGGGCTCTACAATCTTTAACCGAAGACTCTTAGGCTGCAGCCATGACCCACGACCACCTGCGTGACCAATCAGCAGCCCATGACTACCCATCGACCTCCTTCGACCGTAACCATCCTCTTGATCCTCCATCAACGAAGCCCACCCATGCGACCGTCCATTCCTCGAGAAGGGTGGGGTTTGAAACCGCAACAATTGCATTCTCAATGTCCTGGGAAAAGAAGTCCCAATGGCTTCACCAACCTTTGGTGATGCCTCGTGGACATGAACAACGACCCATGACCACCGGCGACCCGCCATCGACCTGGATCAACCACATGACCGTACCATCTCGACCTCCATGTTGTCATTCGGAAAACAACTATAAGCCTCACCATTATCCTTCATAAGATTACCCTCTATACTGTGACCCATGGATTCCATCCACAACCCAAGACCACTATCACGACCTCTTGCAACCGGGACCACCGTACCACCTTTGACCGGGATCTCTATCAAGGTCCGTAGACCATCGATGTCAAAAGTTGTTTGAAGAGTAGACCGCCCGAATTCGTAGCCATCCTTTTAAGTTTCGATGTCCCATTGAATGAGATGTTTCCTTGGTTTTCTTAGCAATTAAATTCCCGATTTACTAAGTCTCGTTTGAAGGAAGATTGTTCGACTTCGCATCCATTGAATGCAACAAATTCCTAGACCTCTTTTGGATAAGAAACCCCTCGGCTTCCAAAACCTTAGCGTTTCCAAGGCCAATTGGAAAAGAAACATTGTCGAACTCAACAACCAAATGCTGGTGACCCATGGACTTCCCCCAAGACCCATGCCCACCCACCTGACCCGCAATCAACCCGTGACCAACCTCGAGACCCGTTGTCACCTTGGCATCCAAAGTGGCCGCCGGAAAAGCCTCTTTGTACTCAGAAGCCAATGGTCGGAGACCCAAAGGTTCAAACCACAAGTTCTGAATATCAACACAACCCTCCTGCCACCCGGATCTACCCTCCAAACCCACTTTCGACCCGGGATCCCTATCAAGATCCGCAAACTCCCCAGAGTCAGGAGTGTCTACCGGAATCGCAACCGCCATTCCGACGTCCAAGGTGCCTGCCGGAAGGTTGGGAGAATCAAAGAGCTGAATCCTCAACCCAAGACCTCCATCATGACCCTCTTGCACACCAAGATCACCCTCCTGTCCTGCTAACAACCCTGCATCACCCTTTGTCGAAAACTCCACAATATTCCGAAAGCAAGCGGCACGCGAGGTGCCCCACGGAAATGCAAACTTCAAATTCATATCTTGAATCTTGTAATCTTGAACAATCAACATAATCTCTTTCATTCTTTTCATTTGAAATCTTTGTATTCTTTCTCATGGCTAGAAGGAAGATAATGCAAGTCTTGAATAATCTTTAATCAAGTTGAAGTATCTTCGTAACAATCTATGGACAAGTTGATAAACTCGAACAATCTTTCCACAATTTTCGAAAAATCTTCAAATAAGATGTAAAATTTCCGTAATAAACTCAACAACTTCGTATCAAATTCAAGTAAGATGAAATCAGATTTAAGGAGTATGAAATCGAAGATGAAATCATAAGAATGAGGCGGATTGCGAAGAGCGACTAGGGAGAAATGTTGAGAGCATTTTCGCCTAGTGAGAGAAACTTCTCTCTAACTCTCAGCTTTAATAATGTTGTTACTTGATTTTACAAAGGGAAGTGTTTTGGTTTACTTAAAAAGATAGTCACTCTATTTTTATACTACGGGTATTGTGTGACTTATTGTGAAAGAAATGGATCTTTTAAAAAGAACTTAATGTATGTAGTACTTTGGGGTTAAAACCCGAATTTGTTGTAATAAAATGTAAGTCCATGAGTATGTTGAACTTGCCTATGCTTGTGGTGATAGCCTTTGTTGTGCAAGTGTTGTATTTACGTACTCTGGCGTCTCGATGGAGGGCCGGCTGATTTGTTATGAATGATTCTTTATCGAGTCCCATGGGATGGGCCGAGACACGTATTCCACCTGATTCTTTATCGAGTCCCATGGGATGGGCCGAGACACGTATTCCACCTGATTCTTTATCGAGTCCCATGGGATGGGCCGAGACACGTATTCCACATGATTCTTTATCGAGTCTCATGGGATGGGCCGAGACACGTATTCCACATGATTCTTTACCGAGTCTCATGGGATGGGCCGGGACACGTATTCCACATGATTTATACCTAGACTGCCGGCAGTGAGGAAGGAGTTCCACGGGCATGAGGGATGACTTTGAGGGCGTGAGTCCCTGACTCGACATGACTGCTTTTATATTGTGAACTGTAGTTTTGTTATCATACATGTCTCCTGTTTTTATATAGACTGTTATGATTTCATTTACAGTATTTTCAGTTTCACATACTTGGTACCTGTTGTACTGACCTCCTTGAAGTGCGTTCATGCGCAGTAGAGTACATCGATCGTGGATCCTCGCTCTTAGGATCATGATTCGGCGTGTTAGGAAGCCCGTTTCTTGAGGCTTATCTTTTGGTATGTTACCACAGTGCAGAGGTTCTTGTACATTGAGGTATGGCGGGGCCTGTCCGTCATAGTTGTTATCACTTCTTAGAAGTGCATGTAAATCTGTTGTGGCGAGTTTGTAAAAAGGATAACTGTTCGGGTTTTTATGTATTTAAACAGAAGACAACTGTTTTGGTTGGCCTGTTTATTTATCATGTCTCTTGTTTCATGTTATGTTTTATTTCCGCTGATTTTCTCTGATGTTGTATCACTAAGGTGCCCGGGGTAAGGCACCAGTCACGGGCCCGGGTTCGGGTCGTGACAAAGGCTAAACATGCTAGTTTTCGGATTAGGGTTCCAATAGCCAATACACTTATCAAACTTCATACTAAACATCTCATGCTTGCTAATATCCATAACTACAATTATAAGTAAAGTTTAATTGCTAAAACGACAAGATTTATACCTTTACAAGCCCTTAAAATTTCCAAGATTCAAAGTCGCTCCTTAGCAATTCTTAGCTCCTTTCCTTTACGCTCCAATCCGCTATTTGAAGCCTTTAGAAGTTCACAACCAACTTCTCTTCCATTTCCAATCCAAAACTAGGAAAACTACTTAGGTTTTCGCCTTGCGACTAACGTGAAAACGCCGTTTTCCGAAATCTTTCTATTGAGATATCCTTACAATACCCTTAGGGACATTGGGTTAAAGTCTTGTGAATAATGGATCAAAACTACAAAATTTTCTTGTGTTGGAGATGTCAAACCCGAGAGGTCTCTAGTGTGCACAAGAGTTTCTCTAATTTTTCTAAGTGTGGAAGACATTGTCTTGCTACTAGTGTGGTATATAAAACACAATGGAAGGCTTAGATTGCAACACTTGAGTGGCTAGGATGAAAGACACTTGGATAATAGCCAAGTGGACAAGTTGACAAGTCAACAATCTCAAGCTTGAAGACTTATCATCCACAATGGTCAAATGACCATTCTAACCTTGCAATTTTCGTCCAAGGGCATGCGGGGGAGGTGCCACATGTCACCCTCTCATTCGTCCATAAAATTTCGTAACCCTCGTGGGCCCCGCAAAACGTAAAATTCCTCGGGTGGGCCCCACGTGACCAAATTCGTAAAAATAAATTTCCATAATGTTAATAAGTTCCATACTCTTCAAATAATGCATTTTGAGAATCCAATCCTCAACAACGAACATTTTTCCTTTCCGACGTTCGGAAGATTTTCTGTCGGAAAAACAATTCTTCCTTTCGTACAAATTTCAAAGTCTTGATTCCTTACATACATTCTCTTATACATGTCCTGGACTTACGGGGTGTAACAAAGAGCACTTTGGGTTATGATTTCTGTAAGGAACATAAACCCTAGGCCGTTTCCGCGATAGACATTAAGTGCTATCTGCAGTATGGGTAGAGGTTATGTTTCCAAAACCTTTAATGATCCTCAATGGTTGAGGTTAGGTTTGGAAAAACTTTTAATGGTTTCTAACACTTGTGAAGTGGGGTATAGCATGATACCTTATAGGAGACCACCTACTTAAGTGCGAGAACAGGCCGCCTCAAATGAACGCACTTAAGAATCCAAGAGTGTCCACGACCACAACAGAGAAAACATTAAAGAAGAACAGAGTAAGGGAAGTTGTTGTGTTGGTACAGTTGACTTGGATTACACTAAACACTGACGGTTCAAGACATTACGTTCACCGCGTAGTAAGTAAGTCCGATGGTATTCAACTAAGGAAGGTTAAAAGTGGTAGCTACCTCTCCTGATGCAGCATCAGTCCACTGAAATATTGCTAGAAATCAGCACCTTGTGAGTGCGCCAAAATCTCTTTCAAGAGGGGATTGTTGGAAATTTATTATTGTGGAATAAAGTTTATCCCATTATTTATGACTCGAACAATTGGGGCCCCGCACGTCAGAAACATCATTTCCACACACGTGCACACGTTGTACCAATGATCGTAAATTTCATTAGTAAAAGAGATATTTGTACGTAAGTAACATGTTTGAGACATAGAATGATGGACGGTCGTTGTCCAAATGACAAGTATTCCACATTGGTGAATGAAGGAAGAAGTGTGCATAGCGTAAGGATTGGAACGGGTCGGAAAGGGCCGCGGAGCCGAGAAGGGCCACAGTGCCACCGAGGCTCAGCCGCGGCGCTAATTCGGTTTCTCCTGGAAGAAAGTCTGAAACGGAAAATTTGATGTTTGGAGACTTTTGGGCTGCCCTAAATGACATTCATTCTAGCATTATTCAGCCATTATTTGGCTGATAAATGGTTTCCATTATTTGGGAAATTCATTGCCATTACATGGGTGATTCAATGCCACTACTTGGCACTTGAAGATACAAAATCTTACACTATAAATTGAGGCCTTTGGCTCAATTGTTAGACACTTACAACACTTGTTTTTTCAGAAAATCTTCTTTCTCTCTAGCATATTTCAATACTTAAAGTTCTTCAAGATAAACACTTGAGTTTCCTTTGCTCAAGTGTTAGTAGTTGTTTTATCTTGGAAGACTGTTGCCTATAAACGTAAAATGATATATACGGGGCAATCTTGTCTTAAAGACAGAGTGTCATCACTCGACTCAGCAGAATTCAGATTAAGTGTTAGTTCTTGTTTCCAGTTGTTTGTTAAGGTTATTTATTTTGTTGTAATCTTTTGTTCTTCGATTTTCCTAGTTCTTGTAATAGGTGTTTACTATTTTCCATTTATTTTATTCATTTTTGCTAACAAGTATAAATGCTAATATACCATGTATACTCAGTATATACAAGTATATATGTCAAGTATATCCTTATGTATATCACCTGAGTAGAATAGCATATGTAGTATTGGGTATGACCCATTCTCGATTTCTTGTTGATTTTCTTCTATTTGCCCCTACATATATCTGGGCCAGGCCCATTCATTTTTTTGTGTGCTACTTATGTATACCTTAAATGGGCCAAGCCCTACATATAATGATCAAGCCATTTGGATAAACACTTGACAGATCCTAAGCTTGATCGAGTGTGTCGTGAATAAATTGATTTTATCTACCCACATAGAGGTTCAATTCACAAGTTTCGTTTAACTATATTTCACATATTGAGCTCGTCTTCCGGCGCCGTCTAGGAGTTCCATGTAGACCCTAATGTTATTTGTGTCGATATGTGAAGGCTTGTAGGGTAATACTAAGTCAACTGTTCTGTCGATTCAAGGATGTAATCAGAAAGAATATAAATGTTCGGTTTATAATCGAGAAATTAGAATAAATAATGATTATTTAATTAAATCGAGATGATATTTCAGATTTAATTAAAATAGAAACGAGGCATAATTGGACTAGGGCCGCGTCTCAAGAGACAAAGGGTCACGATGTCTTAGCGCCACGTCGCCACCCTTTGAGAGCCGCGACGCCACGTGTCCAGTGGGTCCGAGTGACCCACTCTGTCTCGGTTTCTAGGCCTGACCCACTTGGGAAACCCTAACCGATTTTACAACTATAAATAGAGGGTTCCATCATTATTTTAACACACCTAATTCACATGAATTATTCTCTGCTAAAACTCTGCTGGATTTCCTAACTTTTCAAAGGAGTAATTACATCGGAGTTTTTGACTTGCAAATCGAGGAACGGCTGCGTGCTCACCCTCGGCGTACACTTGAAGAAGAAGATTCCGGATTTGCTAAACTGCAAGTGTTCTATCGACGCATTACAATTTCTGTGTGTTTTACATTATATAATCATCCATCAGTTTGACCGCCCGTCGGGTTTGAAACATAAATTTTCAAATTTCGCTGCGTGTACGAACCCGACAAAACCCTATAGTGGTATCATAGTCTGGGCTGTTTTGTGTGATTCTGTAATGAATGTTAATGATTATATGAGTTAGGATTAGTCTAAATCTAATTTTGGTTGTTAAGAAGCTTTAAAATCTTAAGAACGCATAATTCTTGTCTCCGGATCTGTTAAACAATGATGTAATCGAGAAAGTTATTTCAATCTAACTCTTCTAAGTCAACATGCGTAATCGGTTCGTTTCGAACTTGGTGCACTGAGACGAAGAACGAGAAAAGATTGGATAATGGTCGATAAACGTGTTGTTTAATGATGAACATGAATGAGGATGAATCTGAAAATCTGACCCTGAACCAGTTTTAGGGCTTCGGAAATACAGATTTCGCGTTTTGGGATCGAGGCGCCGCAGCTCCACGATGGAGCGTCGCGACGCCTTATAGGGTTTGACGGTGGCGTCGCGGCTCCGTGCTGGAGCGCCGCGGTGCTAAAGCAAAAAAAAAATAAAAATCCAGTCACTGCCCGTCAGGAGCGCCGACGGTGATTTAAAAAAAATGGAATCAGAAACTAAAGTTTTTAAATATTCATATTCTGATTCTAAAGTTTAAAATATTCAGAATCTGAAATTAAAACCTTTTAATTAGACAGATTTGGTCCTTTCGGGCAATTCTGTAATTAAATAAAGTTTCTAAAAATTGAATATTTGAAATTTGGAAATTGCAAACAGCTCCCTGAAACCTGAAAATATTTTCTATAAATTAAAATTGGATTTTTTGAATTTAATAAGGTTCAAGTTGAATTTTTAAATTCTTGAGGGACTAAACTATAAATTTTGAAAGTTTACAGAATTTTCTGTAAATCTGAATTTTAAAATCAGAAAATGTTTAGGGACTGTTTGGCATAGACATGGATTTTATAGTTTAGACAAATAGACCCATGATTATCATTAATAGTATATTATTGTATAAAATACATATGTGCTAAGTGTTTTAAATGCGAGCATTAATTATTAGCATAGTGTCTATTATTATTGTCTGGGTAGGCGACACCCAGTAATTGATTTACATAAATGACCACAATAACTGTCTTTGTAGGCGGCGCCCAGTAGTTGATTAAAACCATCTTATATCATGTCTATTGGGTTGATGGTTTCCCATCTAAATGTGTTTTGGAAATTGCATGATAGGATGTCGTATGATATATGACATTAATGTTGATCTTGGTTGAATTTCCCAAAAATTGAAAATGTTCCCCAAACATTGAATACAAGTCTAAAATTAAAACGCGTCGTCCATTATAATTGTTAGGGTGCAAAATCTTTTTCGGCGATACTAGTATTTATGCCCAAACATTTGCTCTAAGTCTACAAGGACTCAGACCCTTTCATAGATGTGTTAAACGTAAAAGTAAATGATAAACTTTTGTGGGTATTTACACCCAAGTGTTTGCTTGCAAAGACCAAGTTTACTTAGATACATAAACGTAGTCGTGTAATAAGATTGGCTTGCTTAGACAAATCTTGGCGCCAAAGTGTCGGACTAATCTAAGGACGCATGATTAAAATGAATTATTTAATCAACCAAGAGTTTCAAATAAGCTTTGCAATTGGTTTTAAGACATACCAAAATGTGCTATTGAAGTTATCAGCCCAAGCAAACGCGAATATTCCATAGGTTTGGATCTTAGCCCATGATGACCTTAAAATGTTTTAGGTCCGTATTCTACCTTTGGGGTTGTAGAAGTATGGTAAAATAGTGGGAGCTAATTAAACAAAAGGTCATGTTTGATTAGTCTAAAATGAATGTGTATAATAGGGAAATAAATTTTTATTGTAGTTTCTCGTCTATCTAAATCTTCAAAATGTCGAACCTATCATTGAAATGAACAAACTCACCGGACCAAACTATCTAGACTAGCCTAAGAAATCTAAGAATTGTCCTAAGGCAAGAAAAGATAGAATATGTATTAGACAAATTATTCCCCACAGTCATTGCCGAGGATTCTGCAGAATATGCCATATTTGATAAGGTAGCCTATCATAAGAACCTAAATGATGCCATTTCAGCACGATGCATCATGTTGTCTTCCATGTCAGTGGAACTACAGAGACATCATGAGAACATGGTCCCTAACGAAATGATCGAACACTTGAAGAGACTCTATGACTCTCAGTCCCAAACTATGGAATATGAGTTGTTGATAGAAACTTTTCAAGTGTAAGCTAAGTGAATGGAGTCAAGTGTCTCAGCATGTGTTGAAGATGATAGGGCTGATAGAAAGGCTGACCTCAATTGGTATAAGGCTGCAAAATAACTTCGCTTCCACCCTTATCCTGAAGTCTCTCCCTCGTTCGTTCGAGAATTTTATTATATACTACAATATGAACAGAACAAAGGTGAGACTGTCGGACCTGCATGACATGCTAAAGACCTTTTGAATCTTCAACTTCTAAGAGAAAAATTGTGCTCATTATGAGCTCCTCTAGCTGGCCCAAGCCGAAAGGTAAGGAATGGCAAAAGAAGAAGGGCAAGGCATTCGTTGCGCCCTCAGCTATGAACCCTAAGGAAGGTGTGAAGAAGAAAATGTGATTCCGGCCAATGATGTATGTCTCAACTTTAATAGGAAGGGGCATTGGAAAAAAGGACTGCACTGAAAAACATCATGTGTTTTACCTCTAGTGGACAAGGTATGCACGTCATTGAAATAAAGAGAAATTTTCAATATACAAACCAAACGAGCTAAAATAATTAAAAGAAATTCTACCTATTTGTGGCATTGTAGACTTGGTCATATCAATCAAAAAAGGATAGAACGGTTGAGGAAACTTAACTACCTTGAACCATTTAACTTAGAATCTTATGGTAACTGTGAATCCTGTTTGAAAAATAAGATGGCCAATAAGCCTCTTTCTGGAAAGGGGATACAAGCCAATGAGGTGCTTGAGTTAGTACATACTGACGTATGTGAACCATTTTCGACTCAGACTAGAGGATGTTTCTCTTACTTCCTCACTTTTACAGACGACTTGACAAGGTATGGATATGTGTATCTTATGAAACATAAGTCTGAGGACTTCGAAAAGTTTAGAGAGTACAAGTATGAAGTGGAGAAACAACTCACAAAGAGTATCAAGACTCTTCTATCTGATCGAGGAGGTGAATACTTAAGTAAAGAATTTCTAGATTACTTGAAGCTGCATGGAGTTCATTCCGAATGGACGCCTCCTGGAACACCATAAATGAATAGTGTTGCCGAGAGGAGAAACCGAACCCTACTTGATATGGTTCGATCCATGATGAGCTTTTCAGCTTTACCAACATATATTTGGGGATATGCTATACAAACCTCAATTTATGTTCTAAAAAGGGTTCCTTCTAAATCAATTGAAAAGACGCCGTATGAGATATGGTGTGGCAAGAAGCCAACTCTTAGACATGTGAGGCCCTGAGGGTGCCCTGCATATGCCAAGAGGATGCTCGCTGATAAGTTGGAATCCAAGAGTGAGAAATGTTACTTTGTAGGGTATCCAAAGGAAACTAGGGAATACTATATCTATCTTCCCAGCGAACATAAGATTGTTTCTAGGAACGTAACATTCATTGAAGAAGAATATGTCTACAAGGAATAAAGTTGCACAGAGATAGAACTTGAAGAAATTCAAGAACAACAAAGTAACATAGAGGTTGAATCCTTGCCGAATGATCAAGAAAAGGATTCAGTGGGATATTTTGGTAAAGATTGGGTACTTAGGATACGCCCTTCGGCCTGTAGGAGTGTTGCGAGGAATGATGCAGAAATGCAAGACCCTCCTTCACAGACCTTGGGAGCAAGTGCAGTGACTGCACCTCCTCCCATTCAGGAAAGACATGAAAATGATATTCTTGAAAGCTCTCATGTTGGTGGATCAGCCAACACACAAGAACCTTCTCACAGTCAGAACATACCTAAAACTGAACTGCAAGACAATCAACTCCGTAGGTCTGTAAGAACTCATCGTCCTCCATAAAGACTAAATCTACTTGTGGAAACACATAGTGAGATATATATTCCAAATGATGATGAGCCTACAACCTACATCGAAGCAATAGTGGACATTGATTCGAAGAGATGACAAGAAGCCATGAAATCCGAAATGGAATCTATGTATGTCAATCAAGTGTGGAACTTGGTTGATTTTACAAATGAGGTTAAATCCATAGGATGCAAATGGGTCTTCAAGAAGAAGATTGATGAATTTGGCAAGGTTCAAACTTATAAAGCTAGACTGGTGGCTAAAGGTTATAATCAGCGTCCTGGTGTGGATTATGATGAAACGTTTTCGCCAGTTGCTATGATAAAGTCTATTCGGGTTTTGCTTGCTATAGCTGCACATTATGACTATTACATTTGGCAGATGGACGTCAAAACCGCATTCCTCAATGGTAATCTAATTGAGGAAGTGTATATGAAACAACCCGAGGGTTTTTCATCCGAGTCCAAACTAAATGATGTGTGTGAGCTACATAAGTCCATTTATGGCTTAAACAAGTCTCTAGTAGTTGGAATATTTGCTTTGACAAGGCTATCAAGTCATTTGTTTTTGCCAGAAGCAAAGAAGATCCTTGTGTTTATATCAAACGCAAGGATGGGGGTATTGTCTTCATTGTTATATATGCTGATGGCATATTGATAATGGAAGACAATAAGACTCTCATGCAGTCAGTTAAAGAGTGGTTGTACAATACCTTCATGATAAATGACTTAGGTGAAACCTGCTACATTTTGGGAATTAGGATCTATAGAGATAGACCTAATAGATTGTTGGGCTGTCACAGTTGGTCTACATAGACAAAGTGCTTAGACATTTTTCTATGGAGAATTCCATGAAAGGCGGTCTTCCAATGGGTCAAGGCATCAAGTTATCCAAAAAGGATTGCCCTTCTAGTGCTGTAGAACTTGAGCGCATGAAGAGGGCCCCATATGCTTCCGCTATAAGATCAATCATGTATGTTATGAATTGTACTAGGCCAGATGTGACATTTGTACTTAGTATGACTTGTGTTACACCCCGTAATTCCAGGACATGTTTATAAGAACGTGCGTAAGAACTCAAAAATGTTAAGATTTGAGACAAGTAAAACTTTATCGGAATTATGGAATTGTCGGAAAACAAAATATTGTGACGAATGGGAGGGCGACATGTCTCACCCCCCCTTGGTTGGTCATGGTCGAATGGACCATGGGTTAAAGGGTCATTTGACCATAATAAAGATGAGCAAGTCTTGCTAAGGCTAGAGCTTGAGTTAATTGACTTAGTCAAAGGGCCACTTGGCTTGATCTTTAAGTAAAAAGCATCCAAGCCACACATATGTGCTAATATTGACCCTCCATAGTGTTATTTAAGTATACTAGTAGCAAGACAAAGCTTATACACTTATAAAAATTTCAAGAAACTTTGAAGACTCATTGAGGAGCTCTCGGGTTTAGGGTTCCAAGAGAAGAAATTGTTTTCGTTTGTTGTCCAATAATCTCCACACTTTAAACCAAGGTTCCTAAGGGTATTGTAAGGGTATATCAATAGAAAGATCCCGGAAAAGTGTCGTTTTTGTATTAGTCACAAGGTGAAAACCTAGTCACTTTCCTAGGTTTGGATTGGGAGTTGAAGGAAAGTTGTTTGTGATATTCTAAGGGCTTCAAGTGGCAGATTGGAGTGTCAAGGAGATGCTCTAAGTTGCTAGGGATAGACTTCGGATCTTGAAGTTGGATTAAGGCTCGTTAAGGTAACAATCTTGTTCTCTTAAGTGTTATAAGATTACATATTGTTGTAGCCTTACATTTTAACTAGCATGAAGTATATGTATTAAAGATTGATAAGTGTTATGAATATTGGAAGCCTAAAATCCGAAATGACATTGCTAGCCATTTGAAATTGAAATACAATTTGGTCGATAATTAGAATCGTCGCATGTTACCTACTTGAAGATTGTAGTAGTTATAATCGATTGCGGCTTGATAACATGTTATACTAAACAACTTGGATTAATAAGGAATTGGAAAGAAGACTTTGTGTTGTTGTACCTCAAATTTCCGAAAATGACATTGTATGTTGGACTAGTTTGATATCAATTGTGGGGCGGAATTTTACACGTCTTGTTAGGCGTGTAATCCCCTATTGTTAACTACATTGTTGAGCCTTAAATGTGGCGTGTTTGGTTATTGAATTCGGGCCTTGAAAAGGGTGGAAAAGTATGTAGAAACAAAGGAAGTGCTGTTCGATTTTCCGTAGAATTTAGTGACATTGCACTTAGAATATTCTACGTTTGAAGCTAGAAGTTAATGGACATATTATGGCCATTATAGGTTGAAGTACTACGTATAGCGTATTCTACTTAAAGGATGGAATAACTATCAATGTTAAAGTACTTTGGAGCATTTTGGTACTTGTCGATAATCGTCGCGAGGTATGTGAACCTCTTCCTTCTTTTGACATGACTCTATGTATGGAATATACATGTGGTGCTATTCATGATTCCTTCTACTCTTAGAAGTTAACAGGTATGTATGTTGATTTACTCTATGTAAAGGTTACGTCTAAATTATCCTAAGTTCTTACCAAGTCTTATGAGGGATGTTGGTAAGAGTCGTTAGGAAGTATTTGGAATCAAGTTGACTTTGCTAAGTTACTGCACGAATGAGAATAAGTATCGAACAAGCCATTGCAGCGTTAATAAAAGAAAATGTATCGGCAATTAATTAAATTAAAATGAGTAAAATTCTCCATCTGCATAGAAGCTAAGATAAGACAAAATTGTATTACATTTTCTAGATCATGGCTGCTTGAATAAGATCGTTATAAACAAGTATAACTTATTCACAACGCACAAAAGTATATGTTGCTTAATTTAAAAGAGTTTACGTTATGAAGTTTTAAGACTATGAACCTTAAATTCTTAAAAGGTTAAGAGACTTTATTTTTCAAGTTATGGGACTTGATTCTTAAAGGAAAGAATGACTTGATTTAAAAGTATAGAATACTTGATTTGGGAAACGCATATGTAACTTGATTTCTTAAAGATAAGAGACTTGATATTCTAAGTTAAGAAACTTGGTTTCTAAAAGTTAAGAGACTTGAAGTATTTTGAAAGCTATGTAACTTGATTTGAAAGTATAAGTCTCTTGGTTATAAAAAGAATGAATTTGTCTAAGACATAAAGAGTTATAACGGCTTTATGGGAAGTTGGTTATAACAACTTTATGGAAGGTTAAAAGAATGGGTTTTCTCTAGTAATGTAAACAAGGATAAATGACTTGAAATAAAGAATGGCAATTTGATTTAAGGGTATCCATTGCTCAAAGTTTAAAGTAAGGGTCACTTGGTTTAGAAGCCTAAAATGTATTTCTAAAAGTAAAGTGAAGTGTTTTGAAGTGTAGACAAGCCTTGATACTACGGGTGTTAGTATCTTGGGGGTTATACGAGAAAGAGTCATCTTTGAAAGGATAAAGGTACGTAGTACTTTGGGTTAAATTCCCGGATTCTATAATGACATGTTAGTGCCTTAAGTAAACTAAAATGAGAATGTATATGAATAAGATTAATAAGAAGTTAGGGGATTTCTTAACTTGCTTATGATAAGTCGGTAGTGCTTATGTTATGTATGATAAACCGCTAGTGCTTATGCTATGTATGATAAGCCGATAGTGCTTATGTTATGTATGATAAGTCGGTAGTGCTTATGTTATGTATGATAACCGGTTGAGCTAGGTTATGTAATTCTTACGGGGTAAACCCCCGGGCTACTACTTATTCCATGGATTTGCTACCCATGATGCGAGTGCGACGTTTGCACTCATTGCGGGCCCACCGGGCCCATGCAGGTGAAATAGTCCTATGTGGGTGAAATAGTCCCATGCGAGGCGGATGACCTCATTCCGGGTCCACATGACCTATGCGGGTGAAATAGTCCCAGGAGTAGGGTTGCCAAATGATACTATAGGCAGGTGGCCCTAAGTTGATCATAAGCTTCCTATTTTTATGCAGTATACCTTTATGGGCAGACTTATGTGACTTTATCGCATCCCAGATTGGGCCGGGCAGTATACCTTTATGGGCAGACTTATGTGACTTTATCGCGTCCCAGATTGGGCCGGGCAGTATACCTTTATGGGCAGACTTATGTGACTTTATCGCGTCCCAGTTGGTAGGCATTATACCTTTATGGCGGACTTATGTGTCTTTATCGCGTCCCAGTTGGTAGGCGGTATACCTTTATGGGCGGATTATGTGACTTTATGCGAGGTTGGTCGGACGAAGATACAGTCCCTCTCCATAAAGGGCCGGATTATGTTATGCAAGATAAGTAAATTATATGGTTATGAACTTGATGATTTTCCCTAAGTATGTACGTAAGAATTTGATTATAACTCTTATTGAAAAATGGGAAAAGATAATGATGTACGATTAAGTTCATGAGTTGTAATGGCATGGTAGGATCTGGTATTTACTTTTTATACTTGCCCATGTCATTCTTTTGTACAGTTATGATCTGTTTACTGTACCTTATTTCTGTTCCATATTCGGTACCTGTGTACTGACCCACTTCGGGGGGCTGCATTCATGTCCGTAGGTTTAGGTACACAGTTGTTGATCCGCGAGCTTAGGATCCTGGTTCAGCATTTTGAGATGGCTCCAATGTTCCGGAGCTTGTCATTATGGCTAGGTATATTCAGGGGTACGACGGGGCCTTGTCCCGTCATAGTATTTGTCCAAAATCTTAGAGGTCTGTAGTCATATCTTTCGGATTGGGTTGTGAAAAAAAAAGGATGTAACTGCTTTTGGCTGTATATGTATATATATATGTCCAGGGAGGTAGCCTTATCGGCTAACCTGTTGGTTATGTCTTGTTGAATTAATTTATAAGTTTGATGTATGTTCCGCTGATTATCTCTAATGTATACCTGTAAGGGTGCCCAGGTAGGGCACCAGTCGCGGCCCGGGGTCGGGTCGTGACAAAAGTGGTATCAGAGCAGTTAGTCCTCGGAAAGAGTCTACAGACCGTGTCTAGTAGAGTCTTGATTATCGGTGTGTTGTGCACCACATCTATAATCAGGAGGCTGCAGGACATTTAGGATTGGTTTCCCTTCTTCTCACTCTGAGATCGTGCGATAGAGCTGTGTTGTTAGGGTCGTCTCTCCCTAACGAGTTATGTTGATTGCAGCTATGAGAAGGGCAACAATGACCCAGGAAGGGCTATGTGGATTGCGTATCCAGGTTGGTAATGATTGTAGTATAGTTGGTATTATGACATACAACTATACAAAGTTATGTATGAGGGTCAGACGCGCATTTCCTAGAATGATTTTAGATTACCAGGATTTGGTAAGGACTAAATAGATACCGGGAAGGTATGAAACAGTTAATGAATTCTCGCCAAGGTCTTATGATTTATTTTGAGATAATTGGGAAAGGATGAGCTGTCTGATAGGGCAGTGAACCCTTAAGAAGTCATGTTAAGAAACTTAATGGAATACCATGATAATAGATTAAGCTACATGGTAGGCTTAAGAGAATTGTACGGACGAGATCCGTATGGATTAAGTAATGGTTGTTGTGATCAAGACAACACGATTATGGTATTATGAGAAGTTATCGTACCCGTTTACGGAGGGACTGATAAGGTAGGCTTGGAGCATAGAAATGCGAGCCTAAGAATATTGATAACCGCCGAGACCTTAGGTATATAAGACCTTCTCGGGCAATAAGATTTAATTCAGACTTAGGAGAAGAGTTAAGTGCGACGGTGGGTCGGGTTGAAGACCTATTACGGGTCGCCCCATAGCCTGAAATGGAGTGAGATCAGTTGGTAGTAGTCCCGCTACGTGACAGGTTCACGAGGGTACAAGGCCCAAGTCTAGTTAATTGTTTTACGGGTTCGTGGACGCGTTCCACCGAGATCAGGTCGTGAGAGCCGGAAATGGCCTTACATTGTTTAATAGAGTGACTCCAGAGATTGGGGGCCAGAATCAGTATGGGGTTATGTGTACCCAGGTTGTTAGGCGATGGGTGTGAGACAGGTAAGATCTTCAACGTCGTCATGCCATAGGTTACTGTTTTAGATAACCATGGGAAAAGTATTGTGTTGAGGCAATTGAGGATTATGCGAGAGGATATATCAGGACGATTATGAGGCTGCACGGGGTTCCAACATTATTTATAACAGACATATGAGCCCATTTTACAGCTAGCTTCTGGAGGTTTTTCCAGGAGGGATTGGGGACACAGATGAGTCTCGGTGTTACGTTTCACCCTCAGGCCGACAGACAGGCAGGACATGTTATCCAGACCCTTGAGGATAGGTTGCGGGCCTGTGTTTTTGATTTCAGGGGTAGCAGGGAGGAACTTTTGCCTCTCGATAAGTTGCGTATGTACCCATTACCTTTCTAGTATTCAGATAGCCCTGTATGAGGCTTTGTATGAAGGGAAGTGTAGAATCGCCGGTTGGTTGGTTCCACGCAGGCGAGTTGAATAATTGGCGGACTTGATTCGAGGCCGTGGATAAGGCAAGCTTATCCAGAAAGATTATTAGTAAAACTCGAGTCGTGGCGTATGCGGATGAGCAGCGTCGACACTTGGAGTTCAGGTTGACATTTTGGTATAAGTATTGTTATGTGGCCGTGGGTGGCGTATTTCGTAAGAAGGGTGTAGTATAAGGAGACTATGTCGCTATCTAATTAGAATGGACTCCGAAAGAACATTCAGGGACGAATGTTTCTAAGGGGGGAAAAATGTTACACCCCGTAATTCCAGGACATGTTTATAAGAACGTGCGTAAGAACTCAATAATGTTAAGATTTGAGACTAGTAAAATTTTATCGGAATTATGGAATTGTCGGAAAACGAAATATTGCGACGAATGGGAGGGCGACACGTGTCACCCCTCCTTGGTTGGTCATGGTCGAATGGACCATGGGTTAAAGGGTCATTTGACCATAATAAAGATGAGCAAGTCTTGCTAAGGCTAGAGCTTGAGTTAATTGACTTAGTCAAAGGGCCACTTGGCTTGATCTTTAAGTAAAAAGCATCCAAGCCACACATATGTGCTAATATTGACCCTCCATAATGTTATTTAAGTATACTAGTAGCAAGACAAAGCTTATACACTTAGAAAAATTTCAAGAAACTTTGAAGACTCATTGAGGAGCTCTTGGGTTTAGGGTTCCAAGAGAAGAATTTTTTTTCGTTTGTTGTCCAATAATCTCCACACTTTAAACTAAGGTTCCTAAGGGTATTGTAAGAGTATCTCAATAGAAAGATCCCGGAAAAGTGTCGTTTTTGTATTAGTCGCAAGGTGAAAACCTAGTCACTTTCCTAGGTTTGGATTGGGAATTGAAGGAAAGTTGTTTGTGATCTTCTAAGGGCTTCAAGTGGCGGATTGGAGTGTCAAGGAGAGGCTCAAAGTTGCTAGGGAGCGACTTCGGATCTTGAAGTTGGATTAAGGCTCGTTAAGGTAACAATCTTGTTCTCTTAAGTGTTATAAGATTACATATTGTTGTAGCCTTACATTTTAACTAGCATGAAGTATATGTATTAAAGATTTATAAGTGTTATGAATATTGGAAGCCTAAAATCCGAAATGACATTGCTAGCCATTTGAAATTGAAATACAATTTGGTCGATAATTAGAATCGTCGCATGTTACCTACTTGAAGATTGTAGTAGTTATAATCGATTGCGACTTGATAACATGTTATACTAAACAACTTGGATTAATAAGGAATTGGAAAGAAGAATTTGTGTTGTTGTACCTCAAATTGCCGAAAATGACATTGTATGTTGGACTAGTTTGATATCAATTGTGGGGCGGAATTTTTCACGTCTTGTTAGGCGTGTAATCCCCTATTGTTAACTACATTGTTGAGCCTTAAATGTGGTGTTATACCCCGTATTTCCAGAGTATGTATGTGAGGGCGTACGTATAAAAATTTAAGCCTTAAGGTTGGCAAGGTTCGAAATTTGTACACAAGTACCGAAAAGAGTCGTTTTCCGACGAAACATTTTACAAACTTTGCGAAGGGAAAATTCCGGCTATGTCATTTATTATTTTTGCGGATTTTTCCGAGAGATGAAATATTTTGGACCAACGGGAGGGTGACCCTCAATGGACGGCAACATGGGCTTCCTTGGACGATTTTTTGTGGCTTTTGCTTAGTCAAGGTTAGGTAGGATATTTGTGGAGTAGATGGATAAGGTGTACTTGGGTAAATCTTGGCCCTACACTTGCATAGCACTTGGCTTCATCTTGGCCATTGGTTGGCCATTGGTTGGCCTATAAATACCCCCCTTAGTTGATGAACTTCTTCATCCAAAAATTGTTCTAAGTCTTGAAAGCCCTCTCCCCCCTTTGTGTTGAAGTTCTCGTCCTAGCCTCCCCCTCCCCCTTGGCCGAAAGTACCCCTCCCCCCTCCTAGGGGTGCTAGCCGAAACCTACCCCCCCTCCTTGTGGTGTTGTTCTCGTGAAAATACCCCCCCTCTTGGTAGAGAATACTCTCCAAGTATTGTTACTATACCCAAATACCTTGGCCCAAATACCTTGTAGTATTCCCAAGGTTACCTCTATACGAAAAGCCCAGAAATACTATTATACTTCCTTTGGCCACCAAACGAAACCCTAAGGAAATCTTCATAGCGAGTTGAAGTATTAAGAAGAAGTTGTGTAGAACTTCTAAGGGTTGTTTGGAGCGGGTTGGAGCGCACGGAGTAGGAGCTAAACCTTGCTCAGGATCGACATTTAAACTTGGATAATTTTGGGCTTATAGAGGTAAATACTCTTGTCCTCCTATTGTTATTGGAATTATATGTTGTAGGAATATATAGTTGAAGTATACTATATATAGAACTGAACATAGTTTTGCGGCAATGTCTTTTGACTTAAGCCTGAATTTAAAGAAGAGAACTGAACTGTAATTACATAGGACTGTATTACAGTAGACTTGTGTAGCATTACTGTGAAGTAGAATTGTACACGTCCGGATTAGACGTACAACCCCCCCTCTCTCGGGAGTTGTTGGCCTGTTAGCAGGCCTCGATAGAGGAGGAGATTTCTGCGATTTGCGGGGAGAGTCTTGCCTAATTTTCTGTAGAATATTCTACGTTGAGATCTAGATGTTAATAGGCGCCTTGTGGCCTTTATAGGTTGAAGTACTACGTATGGCGTGATCTACTTGGCTTAAGGTGTAGCCGACGGTTTGAGGTACTTGGAGCGTTTGCTATTAGTCGATAATCGTCGCGAGGTATGTGAACCTCTTCCTATCTTTTCTAGCATGATATGTGTAAAACTTTGTAGTGCGGTGAGCGTACATGTGTTAAATGTATTTGATTGGTTTAAAACATAAAGTGTTATAACGGCTTTATGGGAAGTTGGTTATAACAGCTTTATGAAGGTAAGAAAATGCTTTGTGATTTTTAAAAGATAACTGATTTGACTTATAACTGACTTGATGTGTGATAATAAAGAACTTGAAGTATTTCAAAAGAATCATTTTGAAAGAAGAGTAATATTTGGTTTTGAAAGCTTAAGAGTTATACTAGCTTTATGGGAAGTTAGGTATAACGTCTTAAGGAAGATAAAAGGGATAATGTTTTACTGATTTCGGGAATGAGAACAAGTATCGAACAAACCACTGCAGCGTTAATAAAGGAAAATGTATTGATTAGTTAATTATTATAAAAACCAGTAGAAACCTCCATCTGCATAGAAGCTAAGATAAGACAAAATGATATTACATTTTCTAGATCATGGTTGCTTTAATAAGATGGTTATGAACAAGAATAAAATGCTCACACATATGACATATGTTACTCAATTGTTTTAAAAGAGATTAAGACATTGAACTATGAAACTTTCTAAAATAAAGAGACTTGAGTAATTGAAATTAGGCAAACCGAACTTTCGAAAAGAATGTTGTTACTTGATTTTAGAAAAAGGAAGTGTTCAGTTTACTTAAAAATGTGAGTCACTCTAATTTTATACTACGGGTATCGGGTGACTTTTATAAAAGGAATGAATCTCTTTAAAGGGAATTTAACGTACGTAGTACTTTAGGTTAAAACCGAACTTTAGCATAAAATGAAAGTACCGAGTTGTGTGTAACTTGCCTATGCTTGTTGTTGTGTAACTTGCCTATGCTTGCTTTGATAGCCTTTGTTGTGCAAGAATTGTGTTTCTATGCTATCGCGTCTCGATGGAGGCGGTTGACTTGTTGAGAACTTACTTGGGCGTCTGCGGTGACGGAAGATTCCACGGTATGCTTCCATTATCATTGTTACATGGGCATGTCTACACCGATGATGGATTACGTGGACATGTGACCATTATGTTTATTTATGGCGGTATCGTGAATTACGGTTGTGATCGGGTGCGTATCCTGTTTACTTGCCCCCGTCAGCTACGTGACGCATGTGGATCTGGTAGAGGTTATTGAACTTGCCACGTGTCAGCTTCGCGGCGAAGTATCGTGACTTACGGTTGTGATCCGTGCTTAGCCGATTCACTTGCCCCGTCGGCTACGTGGCGCAGGAGGAGCCGGTGGAGGCTAGTGCACTTGCCACGTGTCGCCTTCGCGAGTCGGTGTTTGGATGAAGCCGTGACTTACGGTTGTGATCAGTGCGTGCCGATTTACTTGCCCCGCCGCCACGTGGCGCGGGGAGGAGGCGGTGGAGGCTATTGCACTTGCCACGTGTCGCCTTTATATGGTTGTACATTATTATTGTACGGTCGGATCTGGTAGTTATACTTGCCGTCACGGTTTTATGACACAGTGGGACACGATGTTCATGTATACTCCTTGGTGTTGTTATATTATGATCGCGGTGAGGAAGGAATTCCACGCACAGTGATGATTTGGGCGTGAGTCACGACTTGATATGATTGTTTATATGTTGTGTAATCGTAGTTTGGTTATCATACATGTCTCACGCTTTATATAGACTATTATGATTTCATTTATGATTTTCAGCCACATACTTGGTACTGTTATCGACCTCCTGGGCTGCGTTCATGCCGCAGTAAAGGTACATCGGTTGTGGATCCTCGCTCATAGGATCACTGATTCGTGTTAGGAAGCCCCGTTTCTTGAGGCTTATCTTTTGGTATGTTACCACAGTGCAGTAGGTTCTTGTACATTCAGGGTATGGCGGGGCCTCCCGTCATAGTTGTTGTCACTTTCTTAGGTGCTGTAGTAATGCAAGTGTGGTTTGTAAAAGGATAACTGTTCGGGTTTTATGTATATATACAGAAGGCAACTGTTTTGGTTAGCCTGTTTATTTCTCAAATCTCTTGTTACATGTTTATGTTTTATTTCCGCTGATTTTCTCTGATGTTGTATCACTAGGGTGCCCGGGGTAAGGCACCAGTCACGGGCCCGGGTTCGGGTGTGACAAAAGTGGTATCAGAGCAGTTAGTCCTCGGAAAGTGTCTACAGACCGTGTCTAGTAGAGTCTTGATTATCGATGTGTTGTGCACCACATCTATAATCAGGAGGCTGCAGGACATTTAGGATTGGTTTCCATTCTTCTCATTCTGAGATCGTGCCTTAGAGCTGTGTGATAAGTTGGACCCCTCTGACGTATTTCGTTTTTACCAGTTATGCCTCCGCGCAAGGCAACCCGGGCCCAGAAGGGCAAGGCAGCAGAGGGAGCTGCGAGTAGAGCAGTGGCAGTCTCTACAGAGACCACAAGCACTGAGCCTCGGTCCGCGGCACCGGAAGCAGATGAGACGGGTACAAGGAGATGGCGATCGGCGAGTCGTGGCAGATATGAGGATAAATGGACGCAGCGGTTCGAGAGCACGATGGTTCACCCTAGATCAGATAGTTTGAGGCTACGGGATTTTCTGAGTTGTAGCCCGCCAGAGTTTTATGGGTCGAGGCCTGAGGATGATCCGCAGGAGTTCATCCGACAGTTACAGCGGATCATGAGAGTGATCAAGGCATCGGAGACCGAGTCAGTGGTCCTAGGTTCGCATCGGCTGCGTGATACCGCAGTCGACTGGTTTGATTCGTGGGAGCTGTCCCGGGGAGAGAATGCACTTCCAACTATATGGGACGAGTTCTCAGAGGCATTTCTTGCACATTTCTTGCCTCCACAGATGAGGGCTCGCCGGCGATTTTTGGTGTTGCGCGAATCCGCGACGATTCGGAGTACAATGTGGAGTTCGACTCATTGGCTCGATACGTCCCCGCGTTAGTAGCTAGTATGGAGGATCGAGTGCACCGATATGTTACAGGGCTCGATGATTACCTAGCAGAGAGTTGTTCGGGTGTAGCTCTTCAGCCGGGCATGGACATTGCCCGCATGCAGGCTTATGCACTTGGATGTGAGGAGCGGAGAGGTCGACGGAATGACCAAGGTCGTGAAGAGGCGTAACAGCAGGTCCTTGATAACTTTCGAGGCGGACCGCCTCGTGAGACTAGTTATGTACCTCCGCCAAGATGAGTGGTCCTCCACACCAGTGACGCCGGGGTATTCGGAGCTTGTCGTGGCTCGTGGCTTACAGTTCGGTATACATGAGTTCTAGCCAGCCGGATTCATGTTTCCCTCAGTGTGCACGATATGGCAGACGTCATCCCGGGGAATGTCGTCTTTTTACTGGTACTTGTTTTTCCTACGGCCGTCAGGGCCATGTGACGAGAGACTGTCCGACCAGGGGTAGCACTGGTGGGATAGCACAGACTACTGGATCAGTTGTGGGTTCTTCACCTTCCATAGCTAGGCAAGATGTTCATACACTGGCAGGCCACGGTAGAGGTCGCGGTGGAAGTTCCCAGTTTTAGCGGTCCTCTGAACCGCCTATTTTTAGGTATATCCTTAACCCTCTAGAGATTTGTATGTGATTCTTCCTATCCTCTTGAGCATGATATTTTAAAGAATATATATATAGAGGGTAGTCGAGCTAAGAAGACCACTAGGTTTTCGTGACTTGATTGTGAGATTGATCCGGATCGGGGGAACAAGTGTTTGGCACGATAGCGGGTCGGGTTGAGGACCATTCACGGGTCAACCCGCGGCCTGTTTTGTGGTGGGGTCAGTTCGAGGTGGTCCCGCCAGTTGGTAGGGTCACGAGGGTGCTAGGCCCAAGTTTAGATGACCATCGTACGAGTTCGCGGATGTGTTCGACTAGAATCAGATCGTGAAGGCCGGGAATGGCCTTAAAGGAGTTTGAGGATAGGTTACGGGCCGGCGTTTTGATTTCGGGGGTAGCTGTGAGGATTATTTGCCTCTTGTTGAGTGAGTATTATACTAGCTACCATTTCGGTATTCGGATGTCACCTTAAGAAGCCTTGTATGGGCGGAAGTATTGATTGCCGGTCGATTGGTTCGATGTTGGCAAAGATCAGATAGTTGGCCCCTACTTGTTTCAGCAGAATGTGGATAAGGCGAGGCTTATCCAGAGGAGGTTTTTAGCAGCCCAGAGTCAACAGAAGTCGTGCGGATAATCGGCGTCGACACTTAGAGTTCAGACTGACGGTCGGTCTTCTTGAAGGTACCACCCCGGAAGGGTGTGACGAGTTTTGGAAAACAGAGGAAACTTAGCCCGAGTTACTTTGGGCCTTTTCAGATCATTTGGAAAATAGGCCAAGTTGCCTATAGGTTAGCATTGCCGTCCAACTTAGGAGGCAGTACGTCCGGTCTTTCATGTTGTTATGTTCGGAAAAGTATCGGAGATCCATCCAGAGATTTTGGAAACAGAAGCAGTAACAGAAATGTGATAAGTTATGAGAAAGAGTTCGAGTGTACGAGAAGGGTACGTCGAGTAAGGGAAGAAGCGAGCATGTGTTAAGGACATAGATGTGATCTTTCTTTTGTAAAGTGAACGTGCGAAGGGAGTATCTTTTAGCCCTTGGGTGGGAGTTTTTGTGATGCTAGAGGTGATTCCTCGTTGACTTGGGTTAAGAAATTGCGCGTGTGTTATTTTGTGGCCAGGTGTGGCATGATTGTTTTCGTAAGTATGGCAGTGAAGACTATACTGGCGCCTGTTTGTTTTGAGACTTAGAAGGAACATTCGGGACGAATGTTTCTAAGGAGGGGAGAATGTTATACCCCGTATTTCCAGAGTATGTACGTGAGGGCGTACGTATAAAAATTTAAGCCTTAAGGTTGGCAAGGTTCGAAATTTGTACACAAGTACCGAAAAGAGTCGTTTTCCGACGAAACGTTTTACAAACTTTGCGAAGGGAAAATTCCGGCTATGTCATTTATTATTTTTGCGGATTTTTCCGAGAGATGAAATATTTTGGACCAACGGGAGGGTGACACTTGTCACCCTCAATGGACGGCAACATGGGCTTCCTTGGACGATTTTTTGTGGCTTTTGCTTAGTCAAGGTTAGGTAGGATATTTGTGGAGTAGATGGATAAGGTGTACTTGGGTAAATCTTGGCCCTACACTTGCATAGCACTTGGCTTCATCTTGGCCATTGGTTGGCCATTGGTTGGCCTATAAATACCCCCCTTAGTTGATGAACTTCTTCATCCAAAAATTGTTCTAAGTCTTGAAAGCCCTCTCCCTTTGTGTCAAGTTCTCGCCCTAGCCTCCCTCCCCTTGGCCGAAAGTACCCCCCCTCCTAGGGGTGCTAGCCGAAACCTACCCCCCCTCCTTGTGGTGTTGTTCTCGTCAAAATACCCCCGCTCTTGGTAGAGAATACTCTCCAAGTATTGTTACTATACCCAAATACCTTGGCCCAAATACCTTGTAGTATTCCCAAGGTTACCTCTATACGAAAAGCCCAGAAATACTATTATACTTCATTTGGCCACCAAACGAAACCCTAAGGAAATCTTCATAGCGAGTTGAAGTATTAAGAAGAAGTTGTGTAGAACTTCTAAGGGTTGTTTGGAGCGGGTTGGAGCGCACGGAGTAGGAGTTAAACCTTGCTCAGGATCGACATTTAAACTTGGATAATTTTGGGCTTATCGAGGTAAATACTCTTGTCCCCCTATTGTTATTGGAATTATATGTTGTAGGAATATATAGTTGAAGTATACTATATATAGAACTGAACATAGTTTTGCGGCAATGTCTTTTGACTTAAGCCCAATTTAAAGAAGAGAATCGAATCGTAATTACATAGGATCAGATTAAGAGACTTGTGTAGCATTCGTGAAGTAGAATTGTACACGTCCGATTAGACGCAACCCCTCTCGGGAGTTGTTGGCCGGTTAGCAGGCCTCGATAGAGGAGGAGATTTACGCGTGATTTGCGGGGCAGGTGCTGCCGAATTTTCTGTAGAATATTCTACGTTGAGATCTAGATGTTAATAGGCGCCTTGTGGCCTTTATAGGTTGAAGTACTACGTATGGCGTGATCTACTTGGCTTAAGGTGTAGCCGACGGTTTGAGGTACTTGGAGCGTTTGCTATTAGTCGATAATCGTCGCGAGGTATGTGAACCTCTTCCTATATTTTCTAGCATGATATGTGTAAAACTTTGTAGTACGGTAGACGTACATGTGTTAAATGTATTTGATTGGTTTAAAACATAAAGTGTTATAACGGCTTTATGGGAAGTTGGTTATAACAGCTTTATGAAGGTAAAAAAATGCTTTGTGGTTTTTAAAAGATAACTGATTTGACTTATAACTGACTTGATGTGTGATAATAAAGAACTTGAAGTATTTCAAAAGAATCATTTTGAAAGAAGAGTAATATTTGGTTTTTGAAAGCTTAAGAGTTATACTAGCTTTATGGGAAGTTAGGTATAACGTCTTAAGGAAGATAAAAGGGATAATGTTTTACTGATTTCGGGAATGAGAACAAGTATCGAACAAACCACTGCAGCGTTAATAAAGGAAAATGTATTGATTAGTTAATTATTATAAAAACCAGTAGAAACCTCCATCTGCATAGAAGCTAAGATAAGACAAAATGATATTACATTTTCTAGATCATTTTGCTTTAATAAGATGGTTATGAACAAGAATAAATCGCCACACATATGACATATGTTACTCAATTGTTTTAAAAGAGATTAAGACATTGAACTATGAAACTTTTCTAAAATAAAGAGACTTGAGTAATTGAAATTAGGCAAACCGAACTTTCGAAAAGAATGTTGTTACTTGATTTTAGAAAAAGGAAGTGTTCAGTTTACTTAAAATGTGAGTCACTCTAATTTTATACTACGTATCGTGACTTTTATAAAAGGAATGGATCTATTTAAAAGGAATTTAACGACGTAGTACTTTAGGGTTAAAACCCGAACTTTAGCATAAAATGAAAGTACACAGGTTGTGTGTAACTTGCCTATGCTTGTTGTTGTGTAACTTGCCTATGCTTGCTTTGATAGCCTTTGTTGTGCAAGAATTGTGTTTCTATACTATCGCGTCGCTCGATGGAGGGCCGGTTGACTTGTTGAGAACTTACTTGGACGCATCTGCGTGACGGAAGATTCCACGTATGCTTCCATTATCATTGTTACATGGGCATGTCTACACCGATGATGGATTCGTGGACACGTGACCATTATGTTTATTTATGGCGAAGTATCATGACTTACTTGTGATCGCGCGTACTGCTTACTTGCCCCGCCGCCACGGACGCAGTGGATCTGGTAGAGGTTATTGCACTTGCCACGTGTCGCCTTCGCGCGGCATCGTGACTTACGGTTGTGATCCGGTGCTTAGCCGATTCACTTGCCCCGCCGCCACGCGGCGCGGAGGAGCCGCGAGGCTAGTGCACTTGCCACGGTCGCCTTCGCGAGTCGGTGTTTGGATGGAGCCGTGACTTACGGTTGTGATCTGGTGCGTAGCCAATTTACTTGCCCCGCTACCACGTGGCGCAGGAGGAGCTGGTGAGGCTATTGCACTTGCCACGCGTGTCGCCTTCATGATATGGTTGTACAAGATATTGTACGGTCGGATCTGGTAGTTATACTTGCCCCAGACGGTTTTATGACATGTGGGACTCGTGTTCATGTATACTCCTCGTGTTGTTATATTATAGATCGCGGTGAGGAAGGAATTCCACCGCACGAGTGATGATTTGGAGGCGTGAGTCCCCGACTTGATACGCTTATATGTCAGGTAATCGTAGTTTGGTTATCATACATGTCTCCCGCTTTATATAGACTATTATGATTTCATTTACGATTTTCAGTTTCACATACTTGGTAACTGTAGATCGACCTCCTCGGGGCCGCTCATGCCGCAGTAGAGGTACATCGGTTGTGGATCCTCGCCATAGATCAGCCAACGTGTTAGGAAGCCCCGTTTCTTCGGAGGCTTATCTTTTGGTATGTTACCACAGTCCGTAGGTTCTTGTACATTCGTGGTATGGCGGCCTCGTCCCGTCATAGTTGTTGTCACTTTCTTAGGTGCAGAAATCTTTGTGTGGCGGGTTTGTAAAAAGGATAACTGTCGGTTTTATGTATATACGTATGCAACCGCTTTGGTTAGCCTGTTTATTTCTCAAATCTCTTGTTACATGTTTATGTTTTATTTCCGCTGATTTTCTCTGATGTTGTATCACTAGGGTGCCCGGGGTAAGGCACCAGTCACGGGCCCGGGTTCGGGTCGTGACATGTGGAATGTTTGGTTATTGAATTCGGGCCTTGAAAAAGGTGGAAAAGTATGTAGAAACAAAGGAAGTGCTGTCCGATTTTCCGTAGAAGTACTACGTATAGCGTATTCTACTTAAGGATGGAATAGCTATCAAGGTAAAAGTACTTTGGAGCATTTTGCTACATGTCGATAATCGTCGCGAGGTATGTGAACCTCTTCCTTCTTTTGACATGACTCTATGTATGGAATATACATGTGGTACTATTCATGATTCCTTCTACTCTTAGAAGTTAACAGGTATGTATGTTGATTTCCTCTATGTAAAGGTTACGTCTAAATTATCCTAAGTTCTTACCAAGTCTTATGGGGGATGTTGGTAAGAGTCGTTAGGAAGTATTTGGAATCAAGTTGACTTTGCTAAGTTACTGCACGAATGAGAATAAGTATCGAACAAGCCATTGCACCGTTAATAAAAGAAAATGTATCGGCAATCAATTAAATTAAAATGAGTAGAATTCTCCATCTGCATAGAAGCTAAGATAAGTGTCACGACCCGACCTCGGGCCCGCGACTGGTGCCTTACCCCGGGCACCCTAGTGATACAACATCAGAGAAAATCAGCGGAAACAAAAACTTAAACAGGAAACAAGAGACAACATAAGAAAACAGGCTAACCAAACGGTTACCTTTATGTATATACATATAACTGAACAGTTAAAATCCTTTACAACCCTGCCCACAACAGTACTACAGACCTCTAAGAATGTAACAACAACTATGACGGGACAGGGCCCCGCCATACCCCTGAATGTACAAGTACCTACAATGACAGGGGACTATACCCAAAAGATAAGCCTCCGGAGAAACGGAGCTTCCCAACGCTGAACTGCGATCCTATGAGCGAGGATCAACAACTGGTGTACCTCTACCTGCGGCATGAACGCAGCCCCCCGAAGGAGGTCAGTACAACAGGTACCAAGTATGTGAAACTGAAAATACTGTAATGAAATCACATTTCATCATTTTATAAAACCATTTCGCAATAAGTAAACAGTTAGGTCAAGTAAGGGGACGCATATCCCCAAAATGATCACTCACACATAACTATGGGTCTCACGCCCATAATATCAATCATGCCCGTGGAACTCATTCCTCACTGCCGGCAGTACATGATGTAAAACCACACCCATATGTGAACCTGAACACTAGATCCTGCCTGCGTCATCAAACCGATCGGGCCAAGTAGAATAGCCAACTACCAGTCCGAAGGCTAGTCATATCCCTTCACGGGCAAGGTACGGAAGCCAACTACCAGTCAAAAAGTTAGCCACGCAACTGGCCGAAGCAAGTATCTTAAGCTAACGTACAATAGCCTACCGTCTCACGAGATATGATCGTGGCAAGTATCTTAAGCTATCTACCAGAGCCTGCCGATACACGAGAAATGACCAGAACAAGTATCTAAAGTGTGCCTGTAACCACATGTACAAATCAAGCCCGTGATCGCTCGTCACTGCGGCAAGCTTCATGGATTAGCGGTCCATGGACAAATAACATAAACCTCACAATGACCGCATGCCCCGGCATCTTACCTCGGTATAAGCATGGCCATGAAACCATCCTATTGGACGTTTACCCGTGGACCATCCATCGTGTCAGTATGTCCAAAGGAAATAACAAGATAATACTCAAAGTGGAAGCATACCCGTGGACCATCCATCGTTTCAGTATGTCCAAAAGAAATAACCAGATAATACTCAAAGTGGACGATACCGTGGACCATCCAACGCGGTCAAGATGTCCAAACAATCAATCGATAGCCGCCCCTCCCGAGAGACACGGTGAGTACGTAAACAAAACACTTGCACATCAAAGGCTATCACAACAAGCATAGGCAAGTTCAACGACTTTCATTTTATGTCAACAATCCGGTTTCAACCCCAAAATACTACATACTTTCATTCTTTCAAAATACCTCTTTACGTAAAAGCCACACGATACTAATACTCGTAGTATCAAAAACACGCTTTTCTTTCCAAACCAAATTACTTCACCTTCAGAAAATCTTTACAAGACTTTTAAAATCAAGTACTCTATACTTTTTAAACCAAGTGCTTTTCTTTAAAAACAACATCAAGTATACTCTTTAAAACCCAAATAACTTACTCTTTTCAAAACAAGTAACCTATACTTAAATCAAGTTACTTCTCCTTTCCGAAATCAAGTCATTTAGCTTTCAAAATCAAATCTTTCTTTATCTTCTTCATAAAGTCGTTATAACTAACTTCCCATAAAGTTATTATAACACTTTATGTTTTAAACAAACAAAATTCATTTCACACACGCACGCCTACCGTACTATATAGTTCACAACAATCATGCTCAAGAGTATAGAAGAATCACATACCTTTTAGCTTAAACCACAAGCCAAGTCAAGTATGTCGCGCGTGAAGATCCACCTATAATAATCACAATATATCTATCAATCTCTAGTTCCCTTCGTAGCATATTCAAGTAAACAGCCTTTATTCTACGGAAAATTTGGCAAAGACCTCCCCGCAAACACATAAATAACCTCCCCTAAGGCCCGCTACCAAGCCAACAACTCCAAGGGGATTACACGCCTAACCTGACGTGTTCAATTCGCCACAATAATACTACACAAGTCCATCAGAATACACCAATGTAAATACGTTCAACTTTATAATAATCCTTCCAATATATCTTATACTCAATTCTAAACTACTACAATATGTAATATCCAATTACAATAGGGGGGACATAGATCATTACCTAGATAAGCCCAAAATTATCCAAGATATAAGTCGATCCTGAGCAACGTTTAGCTCTAAATCCTTACGCTCCAACCCGCTCCAAGCAACCCTTAGAAGTTTCTAAACAACTTCTCTAAACACTTCAACCAAGCTAGGAAGATTTTTCTAGGGTTTCGTTTTGCGACTATTGGAATAAAGTAGTATTCCGGGCTCCTAGTATTGAAATAACTTTGGAATACAACTAGGGATACTAGGCTAAGGTATTTGGGATTTATACTACAATACTCAAAGTATTTTCTACTCAAGAGGGGGAGGGGGACGAAATCAACTACAAAGGGAGGGAAAATATTTTGCTTTGGAAAGCTTAAGTGTGGATGAAATGAAGTCTTGCACTTAAGGGGGTATTTATAGAGAATTCAAGGGCCAAGATTAATGCAAGTGTGTGGTGAGATTGGGGTACAAGTGTGGTGCCACAAGCCACTTGTCTAAGCAAGACAAGTGGCTAGCCACATGGCAACAAAAATCGGCCACAAGCCAAGTGTCAAGCCATTTCGGCCAAGGCCACCTAAGGGGGTGACACGTGTCGCCCCCCTACTCGTCCAAAATATTTCGTCTTCCGAAAATATCCAAAATACCGAAAATCTCAAAAACAAAGTGGGCCCCACAAAACCGTAAATTTCTCCCGTGGGCCCACGTGACCATTTCCGAAAATAAAATCTCATAATTCTAATATAATCCAAGAAGCCCAAATACTAAATCTGGGAATCCAATTCCCATCAACGAACCTTTTTCCTTCACAAAACCCGGAAACTTTTCCGTCGAAAAAATCACATCTTTCTTTCTTTCCAAAATTTCTGTCGTATTCTCGTACGTACGTCCTCACATACATACCACGAACTACGGGTATAACATTCTTCCTTAGAAACATTCGTCCCGAATGTTCCTTCTAAGTCTCCAAACGTACTTTGCGGCAGATAGTCTCCACTACTACACTTACAAAACCGATCATGCCACCAATGGCCAGAATATAACATGTTCGCAAAACTCAAATCCAAGCCAACGAGGAATCACCTCTAACATCACAAAAAAACTCCCACCCATGGTCTAAAGGATACTCCCTTCACATCTTCACTTCACAAAAGAAATGATCACTTCCGTTCTCATAACACATGTTCGCTTCTTTTCTTACTCGTCGTACCCTTCTAGGACACCCGAACTCTCTATAGTACACGTTTCACACTTCAGTTACTGCTTCAATTTCCACAACCCTGGAGTTACTACCTCCAGACTTGGTCATCTCACTAGCTTCAATTTCCTCTAAGGCCATTCCTGGCCTTCACGATCCGATTCTAGTCGAACACATCCACGAACTCATACGATGGTTATCTAAACTTGGGCCTAGCACCTTCGTGACCCTACCACATGGCGGGACCACCTCAAACTGACCCCACCTCATTTCGGGCTGCGGGTTGACCCGCAACCTTGCCTCAACCCGACCCATTTATCGTGCCAAACTCTCTCGTTCCCCAAATCTGGAACAATCTCACTAATCAAGTCACGAAAACCTAGTGGTCTTCTTAGCTCAACTACCCTCTTATAATTCACACCACTCAGGGACTTATCACACAAATATACCCCACGTATACTATGCACTCCGACAAAGGTCAATCGTAAACAAAATCTTTTACTCATGACGACCTCGCATCTAAGGTCTCCACGTATAATATTCTAAGGCTCACAATTTCCCTGTCCCCAATCTTACCCTTTCAACTAACCATGTTTTCTAAATCACATTTTAACACAAAGCTATCCGAACATAACACTAAACACATCGCCATAACATCAATGCATACTAGTCTCTAGAGGGTTAAGAATATACCTGTAACTATTGCTTCACCTTCCCTTTTGTCATTCTAAACATGTTCCTTCCCTGCACGGCGCACAAAAGAAGGAGATGAACCAGCCGCTGATCCCGAAGGCCGAGTCTCTACATCCGAGCTACCTCTGGTTGGACAATTTCTCGCAAAATGGCCCTGCTAGCCGCAAGCATAACAATTTCCCAAACTAGCACGACACCCTGAGGATCATCCTCAGCTCTCTATCCATAGAACTCTGGCGAACTGCAACTCAAGAAATCCCGAAGTCTCAGATTATCGGATCTAGGGTGAATCATCGTATCACGGAACCACCGGCCCCGTCCGCCTCATATCTTGCCACGGTCCTAGCTAGTAATCGGGCCATCTCTTGAACTCATATCTCGGCCTGTGTCGTGGAACCGAGGCTCGTATTATGGCCTCAGAGAAATCGCCGCCGCTCTAAACTCACTGGGCTAGCGTCATAAAACTCGTGCGTCAAGTACTATCTCAGGTAATGACCAGGCCTGTGCCCTCGTAACCCTCTGTGTTCTACTTGTAGCTCCCTCTGCTGTCTTGCCCTTCTGGGCCCTGGTTGTCTTGCGCGTAGGCATAACTGGCACATACGAATAAGTCTGAGGGAGTCCAATTTATAACACAGCTCTAAGGCACGATCTCGGAGTGATAAGAATAGAAACCAATCCTAAATATCCCATAGCCTCCTGATTATAGGTGTGGTGCACAACACGCCGATAATCAAGACTCTACTAGATACTTCAGAGACACTTTCCGAGGATTAATCGCTCGATACCACTTTTGTCACGACCACTGCCCGCGACTGGTGCCTTACCCCGGGCACCCTAGTGATACAACATCAGAGAAAATCAGTGGAAACAAAAACTTAAACATGAAACAAGAGACAACATAAGAAAACAGGCTAACCAAACGGTTACCTTCATGTATATACATATAACTGAACAGTTAAAATCCTTTACAACCCTGCCCACAATAGTACTACTGCACTTAAGGATGTAACAACAACTATGACGGGGCCCCGCCATACCTCAATGTACAAGTACCTACAATGACAGGGGACTATACCCAAAAGATCAGCCTCCGGAGAAACGGAGCTTCCCAACGCTGAACTGCGATCCTATGAGCGATGATCAACAATCGGTGTACCTCTACTGCAGATGAACGCAGTTTCCCAGCGAGGTCGATAACAGTACCAAGTATGTGAAACTGAAAATATCAGAATGAAATCACATTTCATCATTTTATAAAACCATTTCGCAATAAGTAAGTTAGGTCAAGTAAGGGACGATATCCCCAAAATGATCACTCACACATAACTATGGGTCTCACGCCCATAATATCAATCATGCGTGGAACTCATTCTCATCGCCAAGTACATGATGTAAAACCACACCCATATGTGAACCTAAACACTAGATCCCGCTGCGCTATCAAACCAATCGCCAAGTAGAATAGCCAACTACCATGCGAAGGCTAGTCATATCCCTTCACGCAAGGTACTAAGCCAACTACTACCAAAAGCTAGCCACGCAATCGCCAAGCAAGTATCTTAAGCTAACGTACAATAGCCTACCGTATCACGAGATATGACCGTGACAAGTATCTTAAGCTATCTACCAGAGCCTGCCGATACACGAGAAATGACCAGAACAAGTATCTAAAGTGTGCCTGTAACCACATGTACAAATCAAGCCCGTGATCGCTCATCACCGCGGCAAGCTTCATGGATTAGCGGTCCATGGACAAATAACATAAACCTCACAATGCCCGCATGCCGGCAAGATCTTACTCGGTATAAGCATGGCCATGAAACCATCCCATCGACGATACCCGGACCATCCATCATGTCAGTATGTCCAAAGGAAATAACAAGATAATACTCAAAGTGGAAGCATACCCGTGGACCATCCATCGTGTCAGTATGTCCAAAAGAAATAACCAGATAATACTCAAAGTGGACGCATACTCGTGGACCATCCAACGTGTCAAGATGTCCAAACAATCAATCGATAGCCGCCTCCCGAGAGACACGGTAGCGTAAACAAAACACTTGCACATCAAAGGCTATCACAACAAGCATAGGCAAGTTCAACGATTTCATTTTATGTCAACAATCCGGTTTCAACCCCAAAATACTACATACTTTCATTCTTTCAAAAGACCTCTTTACGTAAAAGGCACACGATACTAATACTCAGAGTATCAAAAACACGTTTTCTTTTCAAACCAAATTACTTCACCTTCAGAAAATCTTTACAAGACTTTTAAAATCAAGTACTCTATACTTTTTAAACCAAGTGCTTTTCTTTAAAAACAACATCAAGTATACTTTAAAACCCAAATAACTTACTCTTTTCAAAACAAGTAACCTATACTTAAATCAAGTTACTTCTCCTTTTCCGAAATCAAGTTGTTTAGCTTTCAAAATCAAATCTTTCTTTTATCTTCATAAAGTCGTTATAACTAACTTCCCATAAAGCTATTATAACACTTTATGTTTTAAACAAACAAAATTCATTTCACACACGTACGTCTACCGTACTATATAGTTCACAACAATCATGCTCAAGAGTATAGGAAGAATCACATACCTTTTTATCTTAAACCACAAGCCAAGTCAAGTATGCCGCGCGTAGAAGATCCACCTATAATAATCATAATATATCTATCAATCTCTAGTTCCCTTCGTAGCATATTCGAAGTAAACAGCCTTTATTCTACGGAAAATTGGCAAAGACCTCCCCCCCCGCAAACACATAAATAACCTCCCCCTAACAAGGCCTGCTACCAAGCCAACAACTCCAAGGGGATTACACGTCTAACCGGACGTGTTCAATTCTCGCCACAATAATACTACACAAGTTCATCAGAATACACCCAATGTAAATACAGTTCAATCCTTTATAATAATCCTTCCAATATATCTTATACTCAATTCTAAACTACTACAATATGTAATATCCAATTACAATAGGGGGGACATAGATCATTACCTAGATAAGCCCAAAATTATCCAAGATATAAGTCGATCCTGAGCAACGTTTAGCTCCAAATCCTACGCCCAACCCGCTCCAAGCAACCCTTAGAAGTTTCTAAACAACTTCTAAACACTTCAACCAAGCGAGGAAGATTTTTCTAGGGTTTCGTTTTGCGACTATTGGAATAAAGTAGTATTCCGGGCTCCTAGTATTGAAATAACTTTGGAATACAACTAGTGATACTAGGCTAAGGTATTTGGGATTTATACTACAATACTCAAAGTATTTTCTACTCAAGAGGGGGAGGGGGACGAAATCAACTACAAAGGGAGGGAAAATATTTTGCTTTGGAAAGCTTAAGTGTGGATGAAATGAAGTCTTGCACTTGGGGTATTTATAGAGAATTCAAGGGCCAAGATTAATGCAAGTGTGTGGTGATATTGGGGTACAAGTGTGGTGCCACAAGCCACTTGTCTAAGCAAGACAAGTGGCTAGCCACATGGCAACAAAAATCGGCCACAAGCCAAGTGTCAAGCCATTTCGGCCAAGGCCACCTAAGGGGGTGACACGTGTCGCCCCCCTACTCGTCCAAAATATTCCGTCTTCCGAAAATATCCAAAATACCGAAAATCTCAAAACAAAGCTTCTACAAAACCGTAAATTTCTCCCAGTGGACCCACGTGACTGTCACGACCCAAACCGGGCCGTGGATCGTGCCTTACCCCGCACCCTAGTGATACAACATCGGAGAAAATCAACTAAATAAAAACATGAACATGAAACAAGAGATATGATAAAACAAAGCAACCAAAACGCTTGCTTTCTTGCATATATACAGACCAATAGCTACATCCTTTACAACCCCGCCCACAACAAGCATACTGCACTTAAGAAAGTGACAACAACTATGACGACAGTGGCCCGCCATACCTCGAATGTACAAGAATCTACTGACTCGTGGTAACATACCACAAGATAAGCTCCGAGAAACGGCTTCCTAATACGCTGAATCGTGATCGAATGAGCGAGGATCCACAACCGATGTACTTACTCGCGGCATGAACGCACTCGGGCGAGGTTAGTACAACAGTACCAAGTATGAAATCAAATCAGAAATGTAATCACGATACTATATAAAACAGAGACATGTATGATAGCCAAACTACGCTTTACAACATAAAAGTAGTCATGTCAAGTCGTGGACTCACACCGAAGTCATCCTCACGCCCGTGGAACTCCTTCCTCACCGCCAGCCTAGGTATAAATCGTATGATACGTATAACATGACTACCATCCTACGGGACTCGAGGTGGAATCGTATGGAATACATGTCTCGCCCATCTCACGGGACTCGATAGGAATCGTGTGGAATACATATCTCGCCCATCTCACGGGACTCGATAGGAATCGTGTGGAATACATGTCTCGCCATCTCACGGGCTGGATAGGAATCGTATGGAATACATGTCTCGGCCCATCTCATGGGACTCGATAGGAATCGTATGGAATACATGTCTCGGCCCATCTCATGGGACTCGATAGGAATCGTTCACAACAAATCAGCCGGCCCTCCATCGAGAGACACGACGGTATAGAAATACAGTACTTGCACAACAAGGCTATCACACGCAAACATAGGCAAGTTACACACAACTCAAGGTACTTTCATTTTATGTCAAAGTCCGGGTTTTAACCCCAAAGTACTACATACGTTAAATTTGTAACACCCCGTAAGTCCAGGACATGTATAAGAGAATGTACGAAAGGAATAGAGACTTGGAAATTAGTACGAAAGGAAGAATTGTTTTTCCGACGGAAAATCTTCCGGACGTCGGAAAGGAAAAATGTTCGTTGTTGAGAATTGGATTCTCAAAAGACAATATTTGTAAAGTATGGAACTTATTAACATTATGGAAATTTATTTTTACGGATTTGGTCACGTGGGGCCCACCCGAGGAATTTTACGTTTTGTGGGGCCCACGAGGGTTACGGAATTTTATGGACGAATGAGAGGGCGACACGTGGCACCTCCACCACATGGTCTTGGTCGAATTTGTGTAAGGGCAAAATGGTCATTGACCATGGTAGAAGATAAGTCTTCCAAAGCTTGATATTGTTGACAAGTCAACTTGTCCACCTAGGCTTGATCCAAGTGAAACTCATCCTAACCTCACATTTGTGGATATCTAAACCCTCCAATGTGTTATATATACATATCTAGTGCAAGACTTGGCATTTAACACTTAGAAAAATTAGAGAAAACTTTTGTGCCAAAAACATAGCTCTGCCTGAGCTTCCCACACAAGAAATTTTTAGTTTGTGATCCATTAGCCACAAGACTTTAAACCAAGGTTCATGAGTGTATTGTAAGTGTACCTCAATAGAAAATCCTTGAAAGAGAGAGTTTTCGTGTTGGTCATGAAAGCGAAAACCTAGTGGCTTTTCTAGGTTTTGATTTGGAAATGGAAGAGAAGTTAGTGAACTTCTAAAGGCTTCAAATAGCGGATTGAGCGGAAAGGAAAGGAGCTAAGAATTTGCTAAGGCGCGACTTTGGATCTTGGAAATTTTAAGGGCTTGGAAAGGTATAAATTTTGTCGTTTTAGTAGTTAAGACTTACTTATTGTTGTAGCTATGGATTTTAGCAATCATGTGTTATATAGTATGAAGTTTGATATGTTTATGGGCTATTGGAACCCTAATCCGAAAAACTAGCATGTTAGCCTTAAAACTACAATTCAAGTTGACTATTCGCTTAAGTCGCCGATGTTGTAAGAAGGAAATTGTAGTTGTTGACGTGGTTTATAACTATATAACATGGTAGACCTAAGAACTTGGAATTTGGAAAGAATTTGGGAAGGACTTGTGTTATTGTTTAAGTTGGTAGAAGGGCTTGATTATGGACTTAGTAGGTATTAAATTACGGGCGAATTTTACACGTATTGTAAGGCGTGTAATCCCCTTTGTTTGGTTGTTGTTTGGAGCCTTAAATGTGGCTTGTTGGTTATTGTATTCGGCCTTGAAAAGGTGGCAAAGTGAGTAGAAACAAAGGAAGTGCTGCCCGATTTTCCGTAGAATTAGAGACCGTATACTTAGTATTATTCTACGTTAGAGACTAGAAGTTGATAGTCTTGTTGTGACCATTATAGGTTGATGTTATACCCCGTATTTCCAGAGTATGTACGTGAGGGCGTACGTATAATAATTTAAGCCTTAAGGATTGGCTAGTTTCGAAAATTGTACACAACACCCGATTAGAGTCGTTTTAAACGCTTTCCACAGCTTCGTAGGTAAAATTCCGGCTATGTCATTAATAATTTTTGCGGATTTTTCCGAGAGACGAAACATTTTGGACCAACGAGAGGGCGACACTTGTCACCCTCTAATTGGAAGGAGTGGACGGCAACAATGGGCTAGGTTGGACGATTTTTGTGCCTTTCCTTGGTCGGCGGTTAGGTAGGATATTTTGTGGTAGATGGATAAGGTAGCACATGGCTAAATCTTGGCCTTACACTTGCTATGCACTTGTCTTCATCTTGGCCATTGATTGGCCTTCACTGACCTATAAATACCCTCTAGTTGAAGACATTCTTCATCCTAAACTTGAGCAATCTATCTAAGTCTCAAACTACTCCCTCCCTCTTGAGTTTCGTCCACCACACCCCCTCCCCCCCTTTGGCCGAGAGCTTCCCCTCCCCCCCCTTTGTAGTGGTTAGCCGTGGGGTACCCCCCCCTAGCCTAGTTGTCTCGTATAAATACCCCCCTTTGTGGTATAGAAATACTCTTCAAGTATTGTTATAATGCCCAAAATACTTTAGCTAAATCCCTTGTAGTACTTTCCAAAGTACTTTATCTGAAATCGGAAAATACTATTATACTTCCCTTTAGCCACAAAACGAAACCCTAAGGAAATCTTCACCCGTAGCTGAAGTTATAAGTAGAAGTTGCGTAGAACTTCTAAGGGTTTCTTGGAGCGGATTGGAGCACTCGGAGTAGGAGCTAAACCTTGCTCAGGAGCGACATTAAACTTGGATAATTTTGGGCTTATCGAGGTAAATATCTTGTCCCCCTATTGTAATTGGAAATTACATGATTGTTAGAATATATAGTTGAAGTATACTATATATAGAATGAATATTGATTAGAACTAAGCGTAGTTCTTCGGCAATGTCTTTTGACTTAAGCCTGAATAAGAATTGAACAGTAATCACATAGAAGGGTATTAAAGAGAAGAACTGAACTGTATTACATAGGACTGTATTACAGTAGACTTGTGTAGCATTACTGTGTTGTAGAATTGTACACGTCCGGTTAGACGTGTTAACCCCCCCTGGTTGGCTTGGTAGCCGGCCTCGATAGAGGAGGAGATTTACGCTGTTGCGGGGGGGGGGAGGTGCTGCCGAATTTTCTGTAGAATATGGAACGATGAGATCTAGATGTTAATAAGCGCCTTGTGGCCTTATAGGTTGAGGTACTACGTGTGGTGGAAATCTACGTGGCTTAAGGAGTAGCCGACGGTTTGAAGTACTTGGAGCGTTTTGCTATTAGTCGATACTCGTCGCGAGGTATGTGAACCTCTTCCTATCTTTTCTAGCATGATATGGGTGAACTATGTAGTACGGTAGACGTACATGTGTTAAATGTATTTGATTGGTTTAAAACATAAAGTGTTATAACGGCTTTATGGGAAGTTGGTTATAACAGCTTTATGTAGGTAAGAAAATGCCAGTGGTTTTGAAAGGTAAGCGATTGACTTATAAGCGATTTGATGTGTGAGAATAAGGAACTTGAAGTGTGTCAAAGTTAAGAAACCATTTTGGAAGAAGAATAACACTTGGTTTGAAAAGGTTTTAAAAAGAGTTATACTAGCTTTATGGGGAGTTAGGTATAACGTCTTAAGAGAGGTAAAGAAAATGGTTTACTGGTTTTAGAAGTTAAGAGACTTGATCTTATAAGATAAGAGACTTAACTTAATTAAATTAAATTAATATGAATTTTGTGTGAAACCTCGTTCGTGAGTAATGAGTACTTGGTTTTAGAAAGGAATAATGTTTTACTGATTTCGGAAATCAGAATGTGTATCGACAAACCACTGCAGCGTTAATAAAGGAAAATGTATTGAATAATTAAGTATTATTAAAACCAGTAGAAACCTCCATCTGCATAGAAGCTAAGATGAGACAAAATGATATTACATTTTCTAGATCATGGCTGCTTAATAAGATTGATTATAAACAAGAATAACCTACTCACATATAAGACATATGTTTCTCAAAACGTTTAAAGGAGAATTATGTTTTAAAGGATTAAAACTATGAACTACGAAACCTTTTCTAAAATGAGAAACTTGAGCATTTGAAATTAGGCAAACTTGAACGTTTGGAAAATAAGGTTGTTACTTGATTTTACAAAGGAAAGCATTTTGGTTTACTTAAAAGATATAAGTCACTCTATTTTTATACTACGGGTATCGGGTGACTTTTATAAAAGGGAATGGATCTTTAAAAGGAACTTAACTTACGTAGTACTTTAGGGTTAAAACCCGGACTTTGGCATAAAAATGAAAGTACCTTGAGTTGTGTAACTTGCCTACTTGTTGTTGTGTAACTTGCCTATGCTTGTGTTGTGTAACTTGCCTATGCTTGTTGTTGTGTAACTTGCTTATGCTTGTGATGATAGCCTTGGTTGTGCAAGAATTGTGTTCTATTTAACCGTCTCTCGATGGAGTCGGTTGACTTGTTGAGGACTTACTTGGGCGTCTGGCGGTGTGGAAAATTCCACGGGTATGCCCATTGATAGTGTTATTCCATGGACTAGCTCTCCACGAGGTTTTCTTCTTGCTCGGCCTTGGTACGGTGGTCGGCTTCGTACTTGCCGTCTCATGGCTGATTCGGCCTTGGTACGTGGTTAGCCCTCGCACTTGCCGCTCGGTGTAGGAAGTCTCGTGATACGCCTTGGTACCGGTGGTCACCAGACTTGCCGGTCAGCTACGTGACCGCCTTGTATCGGTAGTCGGCTCTCGCACTTGCCCCGTGTTTTGGTTGCATTGTATTATTGATACGGCGGATCTAGTAGTTATACTTGTCTATACGGTTTTTATGCGCAGTGGGACTCGTGTTCATGTATACTCCTTGGTATTGTTATATCATAAAGCGCCGTGATGAGGAAGAAATTCCACCGCACGAGTGATAATTTAGAGGCGTGAGTCACGACTTGATATGCGGTTATATGTTATGTCTTGTAGTTTGGTCATCATACATGTCTCCCGCTTTATATGGACTATTATGATTTCATTTCTGATATTCTGATTTCACATACTTAGTACTGTTGTCTTGACCTCGCCCGAAGTGCGTTCATCTGTGGTAGAAATCGTCGATCCAGTTATTAGGATCACCTTTCAGCGTTTTGGGAAGCTCCGTTTCGTCGGAGGCTTATCTTTGGTAGGTTACCCTGAGTCTGTAAGTTCTTGTACGTTCAGGGGTATGGCGGGGCCCTGTCCCGTCATAGTTGTTGTATAAATCTTAAGTAATCGCATGCCGCGAGGGGGTGTAAGGATTATCGCTCAATTGTTAATATATATATGTTGGAAGACAACCGTTTTGGTTGGCCTATTTGCTTTTAACTATCATGTCTCTTGTTTCATATTTATGTTTTATATTCCGCTGATTTTCTCTGATGTTGTATCACTTGGGTGCCCGGGGTAAGGCACGATCCACTGCCCGGTTGGTCGTCTCAAAGTGGTATCGAGCGATTAATCCTCGGAAAGTGTCTACAGACCGTGTCTAGTAGAGTCTTGATTATCGATGTGTTGTGCACCACATCTATAATCGAGAGGCTATAGGACATTTAGAATTGGTTTCCATTCTTCTCATTACGAGATCGTGCCTTAGACCGTGTGATAAGATTGGACCCTCCGACATACCGTTTTTACGATTATGCCTCGCGCAAGGCAACGGCCCGGGCGAGAAGGGCAAAGCGGCGAAGGAGGCTGCGAGTAAACGTGGCGAGACCACGATACGAGCCTCGGTCCGCGATGCAGGCGGAGAGATGAGTCACGAGGAGGCGATTAATGGCGAGGTTGTGGCGGACTTGAGATAGGTTGGATGCGGCGATTCAAAGAGCGATGGTTCACCCTAGATCAGATAGTTCGAGGCTACGGGATTTTACGAGTTGTAGGCGCGAGTTTTATGGGTGAGGCACGAGGATGATCCGCAGGAGTTCATCAAGCGATTCTGGGATCGTAAAGTGATCAAGGCATCGGAGACCGAGTCGGTGGTCCCAGGTTCACATCAATGCGTGATACATGATCGGTTTGATTCGTGGGAGCTGTCGGGAGAGAATGCACTTCCGGCTATTTAGGACGAGTTCTCGAAGCACTCTTGCACATTTCTTGCCTCGCGGATGATGAGGGCTCGGGCGACAAATTTTTAGTGTTGCGTGAGCAGGCGCACGGTTCGAGGAGTACAATGTGGAGTTCGACTCATTGGCTTGACGTCCCGCGTTGGTAGCTAGTATGGAGGATCGAGTGCACCGATATGTTCTGTGGCTCGATGATCACCTAGCAGAGTTGTTCGGGTGTAGCTCTTGGGGCATGGACATTGCCGCACGCAGCTTATGACCGGGATGTGAGGAGAGGATAAATCGGCGGAATGACCAAGGTCAGAAGAGGCGAACAGCGAGTCCTTTGGTGACTTTCGAGGCGGACCGCCTCAAAGAGCGATTATGCGCCCGCCAGACAGAGGTCTCGCGGCGCCAGGACCTTCGAGATATTCGAGGCGGTCGGGGCTCTGTGTTTCAGATTTCAGGAGCGGAGTGCTCGCGGAGAGGTTGCCCTTGTCTCGGTGTGGCCGTTGTAGAAAACTTCATAAGGAGAGTGTCGTCGACTCGGAGATTGTTATTCTTGCGGGCCAGGCTATCTGGCAAGAGCTGTCCGACTGTGGTAGCTGGTAGGATAGCATGGACTACTAGGCGATTATGGGTTCTTCACCTTCCATACAGCGGGATGTTACCGTTACCGGTAGCAGGTCGCGGTGGGAGTTCGATTTTAGCGGTCCTTTGACCGCCTATTTTCAGTATATCCTTAACCCTACAGAGACTTATATGTATTGATGTTGATGATGTGTTTAGCGTTATATTGGTTATGAGTTAGAAAGCTTGTCTAGTTGAAAGGATATGTATGGGGCATGGAAAATGATGAACCTTAGAATATTATAGTTGAGACCTTAGATGTAAGGCCGTCTTGAGTACAAGATTTTGCGAGTGATCGTCAGTGCATTTTATGCCTAGAATGTATTGTGTGATAAGTCCTGGTTGGGTAAATGAAAGTGGTAGCTTTAGCGATGTGTTTAGCTAGATTGTTCCGTGTCGGCGAAGCAAGAGTCGGCGCGATAGTGGGTCGGGTTGGGGCCGTGTTGCGGGCCAACCCGCGGCTGTTCGAGGTGGGGTCAGCGGGTGGTCCCGCCGGTGGCGAGTCACGAGGGTGCTAGGCCCAGTTTAGATGACCATCGTATGAGTTCGTGGATACGTTCAGAATCTTCGTGAAGGCCGAGAATGGCCTTATGGAGATCGAGGCTAGTAAGATGATCAAGTTTGGAGGTAGTGACTCCAAAGTTTTGGAAATCAAGTATGTGCACGATACTAGAAAGAGTTCGAGTGTTCGAGAAGTACAACGAGATGGGGAGAAGTGAACGTGTGTGATCGTTTCTTTGAGAAATGAAGGCGAAGAGATTATATTTTTAGACCTTGGTGGGGACTTTGAGGTAAACAGAGGTGATTCCTCGTTGGCTTGGATTTGGGTTTCGCGCGCATGTTATTTTTGTGGCGGTGTGGCGTGTTTGGTTTCGTAAGTATAGTAGTGAAGGCTATACCGCACGAGTTTGTTTTGAGGCGAGAAGGAACATTGGGACGAATGTTTCTAAGGAAGAATGTTATACCCGTATTTCCAGTATGTACGTGAGGCGACGATAATAATTTAAGCCTTAAGGATTGGCTAGTTTCGAAAATTGTACACAACACCCGATTAGAGTCGTTGACTAAACGTTTCCACATCTTTCGTAGGGAAAATTCCGGCTATGTCATTAATAATTTTTGCGGATTTTTCCGAGAGACGAAACATTTTGGACCAACGAGAGGGCGACACTTGTCACCCTCTAATTGGAAGGAGTGGACGACAACAATGGGCTAGGTTGGACGATTTTTGTGCCTTTCCCTTAGTCAAGGTTAGGTAGGATATTTTTGTGGTAGATGGATAAGGTGCACATGGCTAAATCTTGGCCTTACACTTGCTATGCACTTGTCTTCATCTTGGCCATTGATTGGCCTTCACTTGACCTATAAATACCCTCTAGTTGAAGACATTCTTCATCCTAAACTTGAGCAATCTATCTAAGTCTCAAACTACTCCCTCCTCTCGAGTTTAGTCCACCACACCCTCCCCTTTGGCGAGAGCTTCCCCTCCCTTTGTAGGGGTTAGCCGTGGGGTACCCCCCCCTAGCCTAGTTGTCTCGTATAAATACCCCCCTTTGTGGTATAGAAATACTCTTCAAGTATTGTTATAATGCCCAAAATACTTTAGCTAAATACCTTGTAGTACTTTCCAAAGTACCCTTTATACGAAATCCCGGAAAATACTATTATACTTCCCTTTAGCCACAGCGAAACCCTAAGGAAATCTTCACCGTAGCTGAAGTTATAAGTAGAAGTTGCGTAGAACTTCTAAGGGTTTCTTGGAGCGGATTGGAGCACTCGGAGTAGGAGCTAAACCTTGCTCAGGAGCGACATTAAACTTGGATAATTTTGGGCTTATCGAGGTAAATATCTTGTCCCCCTATTGTAATTGGAAATTACATGATTGTTAGAATATATAGTTGAAGTATACTATATATAGAATGAATATTGATTAGAACTAAGCGTAGTTCTTCGGCAATGCCTTTTGACTTAAGCCTGAATAAGAATTGAGCGATGAATCACATGAAGGGTATTAAAGAGAAGAATCGATCAGTATTACATAGGTATCAGATGAGACTTGTGTAGCATTACTGTGTTGTAGAATTGTACACGTCCGGTTAGACGTGTTAACCCCCCCCTGGTTGGCTTGGTAGCCGGCCTCGATAGAAAGAGGAGATTTCTGTTGTTGCGGGAGTGCCGAATTTTACGTAGAATATGGAACGATGAGATCTAGATGTTAATGCGCCTTGTGGCCTTATAGGTTGAGGTACTACGTGTGGTGGAAATCTACGTGGCTTAAGGAGTAGTGACGGTTTGAAGTACTTGAGCGTTTTGCTATTAGTCGATACTCGTCGCGAGGTATGTGAACCTCTTCCTATTTTTCTAGCATGATATGGGTGAACTATGTAGTACGGTGACGTACATGTGTTAAATGTATTTGATTGGTTTAAACATAAATTGTTATAATGACTTTATGGGAAGTTGGTTATAGACTTTATGTAGGTAAGAAAATGCCAATGGTTTTGAAAGGTAACCGATTGACTTATAACCGATTTGATGTGTGAGAATAAGGAACTTGAAGTGTGTCAAAGTTAAGAAACCATTTTGGAAGAAGAATAACACTTGGTTTGAAAAGGTTTTAAAAGAGTTATACTAGCTTTATGGGAGTTAGGTATAACGTCTTAAGAGAGGTAAAGAAAATGGTTTCTTGGTTTTAGAAGTTAAGAGACTTGATCTTATAAGATAAGAGACTTAACTTAATTAAATTAAATTAATATGAATTTTGTGTGAAACCTCGTTCGTGAGTAATGAGTACTTGGTTTTAGAAAGGAATAATGTTTTACTGATTTCGGAAATCAGAATGTGTATCGACAAACCACTGCGGCGTTAATAAAGGAAAATGTATTGAATAATTAAGTATTATTAAAACCAGTAGAAACCTCCATCTGCATAGAAGCTAAGATGAGACAAAATGATATTACATTTTCTAGATCATGGCTGCTTAATAAGATTGATTATAAACAAGAATAACCTACTCACATATAAGACATATGTTTCTCAAAACGTTTAAAGGAGAATTATGTTTTAAAGTTAAAACTATGAACTACGAAACCTTTTCTAAAATGAGAAACTTGAGCATTTGAAATTAGGCAAACTTGAACGTTTGGAAAATAAGGTTGTTACTTGATTTTACAAAGGAAAGCATTTTGGTTTACTTAAAAGATATAAGTCACTCTATTTTTATACTACGGGTATCGGGTGACTTTTATAAAAGGGAATGGATCTTTAAAAGGAACTTAACTTACGTAGTACTTTAGGGTTAAAACCCGGACTTTGGCATAAAAATGAAAGTACCTTGAGTTGTGTAACTTGCCTATACTTGTTGTTGTGTAACTTGCCTATGCTTGTGTTGTGTAACTTGCCTATGCTTGTTGTTGTGTAACTTGCTTATGCTTGTGATGATAGCCTTGGTTGTGCAAGAATTGTGTTCTATTTAACCGTCTCTCGATGGAGTCGGTTGACTTGTTGAGACTTACTTGGACGTCTGCGGTGTGGAAAATTCCACGGGTATGCCCGCTGATAGTGTTATTCCATGGACTAGCTCTCCACGAGGTTTTCTTCTTGTTCGGCCTTGGTACGGTGGTCGGCTTCGTACTTGCCGTCTCATGGCTGATTCGGCCTTTGTTCGATAGTTAGCCCTCACACTTGCCTCGATTGTAGTAGCGAAGTCTCGTGATACGCCTCGTACCGGTGGTCACCACCGTACTTGCCCGTCGACTCTGAGACCGCCTGTATCGGTAGTCGGCTCGCGCTTGCCGTGTCGACCGTGTTTTTGGTTGCATTGTATTATTGCAGGCGGATCGGTAGTTATACTTGTCCTATACGGTTTTATGCCACAGGTGGGACCTGGTGTTCATGTATAATCCTTGGTATTGTTATATCATAAACTGTCGGCAGTGAGGAAGGTATTCCACGGGCTCGGTGAAATTTAGAGGGCGTGAGTCACGACTTGATGAATCGGTTATATGTTATGTCTTGTAGTTTGGTCATCATACATGTCTCTGCTTTATATGGACTATTATGATTTCATTCTGATATTCTGATTTCACATACTTAGTACTGTTGTCGACCTCGCCGGGGCTGCGTTCATGCCGCAGGTAGAAGTACATTGGCTGTTGATCCCCGCTATTAGGATCACCTTTCAGCGTTTTGGGAAGCTCCGTTTCGTCGGAGGCTTATCTTTGGTAGGTTACCCTGAGTCTGTAAGTTCTTGTACGTTCAGGGGTATGGCGGGCCCCGTCGTCATAGTTGTTATATAAATCTTAAGTGCATGCTTGTTGTGGGCAGGGTGTAAGGATTGTAACTGTTCAATTGTTAATATATATATGTTGGAAGGCAACCGTTTTGGTTGGCCTATTTGCTTTTAACTACCATGTCTCTTGTTTCATATTTATGTTTTATGTTCCGCTGATTTTCTCTGATGTTGTATCACTTGGGTGCAGGTAAGGCACGATCCACGCCCCGGTTGGTCGTGTGATTGACACTTCTACGCACGGCGTATTCGGCTTAGCTTGTGGATATTAGCCGAAAAGGTATGTGAACTATCTCCTCTTCTAGCATGACTCCTTAAGATAAAGAAAGTATGTCCTACTCCTTAAATGATCCATTCTTTGGTTGTATTTGGATTGCCTAAAGTAGAAATTGTTCTATGTACTTCCTTTGATTGTACTTTGATGTTTAAATTGTAAGTTGTATAATCCATTGCCTTAGTGAAGTTGGATTCTTAAAAAAAAAGTGAAAGTGAAAGTATTTTACTTAAAGTACATAGAGTCTGGAAAAGGAAGTGGTTTCCAAATCTTTTGGGCTTGTACCTTAGTCTCAAAATCCTAAAGGTCATTATAATGACTTTAGGGGAGTCAAAGGAGTGATTTACTTAATTATTTTAAAAGAGGAGAAATGACATGATTTAAGAGAAGTAACTTGTTTTAAAGGTGTGAGTTACTTGAGGTTTAAAAGTAGAAGAAACTTGTTTTCTATACATTAAGAGACTTGAAGTGTTTTGAAAGTTAAGAACTTGATTTGTAAGTATGTGATACTTGGCTTTTAATAGTATAAGTCTCTTGGTTATAAAAGGAATGGATAGGTCTAAAACCATAAAGGGTTATAACGGCTTTATGGGAAGTTGGTTATAACGGCTTTATGGAAGGTTTAGAAAGTTGTCTATTTTGATTATTTGGCATAAGTTGCCTAGATTGTGAAAATTTGAAGCTACTTGATTTCAAGCTTTGAAATGAGTTTTCTAAAAGTGTAGTAACTTACTTTGAAAAATAGACATGCCTTGATACTACGAGTGTTAGTATCTTGGGGTTTTACATGAAAATGAGTCTTTTGAAATGAATGTACGTACGTAGTACTTTGGCTTGTTAAATGAGAATTATTCTATTTGTGCCAAGAGAAGTACTTTGGCTTGATTAATTGAGAATTATTCCATGTGATGCCTTGATAAGTACTTTGGCTTGATAAATTGAGAATTTGTCTAAGTGTGTCTTGATAAGTACTTTGGCTTGTTTAATTGAGAATAATTCTAAGTGTGCCTTGATAAGTACTTTGGCTTGATTAATTGAGAATTACTCCATGTGATGCCTTGATAAGTACTTTGGCTTGTTAATTGAGAATTATTCTATTTGTGCCTTGATAAGTACTTTGGCTTGATTAATTGAGAATTAGTCTAAGGGTGCCTTGATAAGTACTTTGGCTTGCTAAATGAGAATTATTCTATGTGTGCCTTGATAAGTACTTTGGCTTGTTTAGTTGAGAATTGCCTATGTGTGCTGGAAATAGCCGGTTGTGTGTTATTGGTATATCAGTCGTTTCGGGGTCATTCCCCGGGTTTGTGGCATTTGGATATTCCGTGGATTTGCTACCCACGATGCGAGGAATACCTCATGCGGGTCCGTAAGGACTTATGCGGTGTAATAGTCCCGTGCGGGCGGGTCCAAATTATCGCGAGAATACCTCATGCGAGTCCGTAAGGGCTTATGCGGGTGAAATAGTCCCATGCGAGGAATACCTCACGCGGGTCCACGCGGCCTATGCGGGTGAAATAGTCCCAGGAGTAGGATGGCTAAATGATACTGCGGGCGGATGGTCCTGTGTTGATCATGAGCTTCCTATTTTATATTGTAAGGATACTACTGTTTACTCTCATTGTTAGTAAGGCACAATGTGTTGTAATTTGATTATCATATATGTCCCCGGATTGTTTGTGTTACCCTATGGTCATGCTTTTACGATGTGGGATTCCGGGGCATGAGACCACGTGGTATTTAGGACACAGGTGGGACTTGGTGTTCATGTATCCTTATTGGTGTTATTACGTCATGGACTGCCGGCAGTGAGGAAGGATTCCACGGGCATGATTGATATTATGGGCGTGAGACCCATAGTTATATTTGAATAGTGACTTTGAGGGCCTGCGTCCCTGACTTGATATGACTGCTTATGTATTGTGTACTGTAGGTTGGCTATCATACATGTCTCCTGCTTTGTTTAGACTGTTATGATTTCATTACGCATTTCATTCCACATACTTGGTACATTCTTGTCTTGACCTCCTTGAAGTGCGTTCATCTGCGCGAGTTTAGGTACGTTGTTTGGTGATCGGCGGTGTAGGAACACGCTCGAGTTTTGGATAGCTCCTGCTCGTGAGTTTATCTTTTGGTATAGTTCTTTGATCTGAGCTTTTGTACGGTTATGGGTACGGCGGGGCCTTGTCCCGTCATATTTCAGTTTAACTCTTAGAGGTCTGTATTCATTTGTGGGATTGGACTCATGTACGGTGTAGTGTCTTTCGTTATGTATAGTATATGGCAGCCTTGTCGGCTTTGCCCTTGCACGTACGATTGGTTTTAAAGAAAAAAAAAAGGGTGCTATTAAATTTCCGCAGTTTACTTGAGTTGATAAGGTAGAAGGGTGCCCAGGTAGGGCACCAGTCACGGGCCCGGGGTTCGGGGCGTGACAAAATTCTTTTTAAAGGATCCATTTCTTTTACAAAGGTCACCCGATACCCGTATTATTAACATAGAGTGACTAACATTTATAAGTAAACCAAAACACTTTCCTTATTAAAATCAAGTAACAACATTCTTTTACAAAAGTTCAAGTTTGCCTAATTTCAAATACTCAAGTCTCTTATTTTCGAAAGATTCCATAGATCATAGTCTTAATCACTTAACGTAATCTCTTTTTAAAACAATTGAGTAACATATGTCTTATGTGTGAGTAGCTTATTCTTGTTTATAACCATCTTATTAAAGCAGCCATGATCTAGGAAATGTAATACAATTTTGTCTTATCTTAGCTTCTATGCAGATGGAGGTTTCTACTGGTTTTAATATAATTAATTAGTCAATACATTTCCTTTATTAACGCTGCAATGGTTTGTTCGATACTTATTCTCATTTCCGAAATCAGTAAAACATTATTCTTTAAAAGCCAAGTACTCATTACTCACGAATGAGGTTTCACAACTTTTAACAAAATTCATAGTCCTTAACATTTCATAAAGCGTCATTTATAAGTTAAGTCTCTTATCTTTTAAGATCAAGTCTCTTAACTTCTAAAATCAATAAACCATTCTTTTACCTACATAAAGTCGTTATAACTAACTTCCCATAAAGCTATTATAACACCTTATGTTTTAAACCAACCAAAACTCGTTTAGCACACGTACGTCTACCGTACTACATAGTTCACAACAATCATGCTAGAAAAGATAGGAAGAGGTTCACATACCTCGCGACGATTATCGACAAATAGCAAAACGCTCCAAGTACTTCAACCCGTCGGCTACTCCTTAAGCCAAGTAGATCACGCCACACGTAGTACTCCACTCCTAAAATGGTCATAGTACTTCTATCAAACCTTTCTTACCATTGAAGACTTATACCAATAAAAAGCCCTCTAATTCTACGGAAAATTGGGCAGCACTTCCCCCGTTTTTACTCACTTTTCCATCTTTCTCCAAGGCCCGAATAATCGTAATTATATGCCATATATAAGGCGTAATAATTAAACAACATAAAGAAGGGGATTACACGCCCAAACGGTAACGCGGTTTACTATCACGCCTTCATAACAACAATACAATAATTAAAAAGGGATCACACGCCCAAACGGAACGCGATTGAACAATCTTCCCCTTAACAGAAATGTAAATACAGTCCAAAGTAAATACAGTCCAAAGTAAATACAGTCCTTAAGTTGGGGTCCTTGGCCAACTTTGTCCATTTTACTTATCCAAATTACTCATTAGTCATCCAACTTATATTTCCATTCTTAATATAAGTTATAGTTACTTTGTTATTAGCTTCTTAGCAAGTAAGATACGTTTTTACCATTTTGTGGCTTTCTTGCCAATTTCCATTTTAGCAACTTAAGAAGATCCAAATCCTTCCAAACTTTACTCCATATATTATATAATCCATAATATACTTATAATATATGTATAATAACCAATTCACAAAGAGGTTTAAGTTTCACTACCTCAAATAGCCCAAGAATATCCAAGTTCTTAAAGTCGCTCCAAGCAAGTCTTAGCTCCAAATCTTTACGTTCCAATCCGCTACAAGCAACCCATAGAAGCTCCTAACCAACTTCTCTTCAAGATTCAACTCCAAAAAGTGAAGAACACTTAGGGTTTCAACAAGACAACTTTCGGCCAAGGCAAACTAAATAGGCTAGGGGTGTGAAATCTTTTCCAACTCTTGGTACACAATCTTCCTAACACCTTAGGGAAGAACACTTAAGAGTTTAAGAATTGTTGGACAAATTTTGCTCAAGAAAAGGCACCATGGTAGGAGAGTCACGTGAAGGAAGAGGGAGGGTTTTCTCAAGTCTTGAAATGGTTAAGTGTGGAAGATTTCATCAACTAATAGTGCATATATAGGACAACCAAGGGCTAGGATGAAGGCAAGTGTGTGGTTGAGATTGGGGACAAGTGTGTGTGGGCCCCACAAGCCACTTGTCCAACTAAAATATCTTGCAAGACAAGGCCACTTGTATTGCCACTATCAGTGATTTCGGCAAGAGCCACCTAGGGGGGTGACACGTGTCGCCCTCCTATTCGTCCAAAATATTTCATCTTCCGAAAATATCCATAATGGCCAAAATCTCAAAAACAAAGTGGGCCCCACAAAACCGTAAATTTCTCCCGTGGGCCCACGTGACCATTTCCGAAAATAAAATCTCAAAATTCTAATATAATTCAAGAAGACCAAATACCAAATCTGGGAATCCAATTCCCATCAACGAACATTTTTCCTTTACAAACACCGGAAACTTTTCCGTTGAAAAATTACATCTTTCTTCCTTTCCAATTTTTCTGTCGTATTCTCGTACGTACGTCCTCGCATACATACCCTGGAACTACGGGGTATAACATTCTTCCCCCCTTAGAAACATTCGTCCCGAATGTTCCTTCTAAGTCTCCAAACATACAAGCGCCGATATAGTCTCCACTGCTATACTTACGAAAATCAATTATGCCACTAATGGCCAGAATATAACGGGTGCGCAAAACTCAAATCCAAGCCAACGAGGAGTCATTTCTAATCTCACAACAGCTCCCACTAGCTTCAATTTACTCTAAGGCCATTCCCGGCCTTCACAATCCGACTCATGTCGAACGCATCCACGAACCCGTACGATGGTTACCTAAACCTGGGCCTAGCGCCCTCGTGACCCTACCACCTGGCGGGACCACCTCGAACTGACCCCACCACATTCCGGGCTACGGGTTGACCCGCGAATGGTCCTCAACCCGACCCATAACCGTGCCAAACTCTTGTTTCCCCCGATCCGGAACAATCTCACTAATCAAGTCACGAAAACCTAGTGGTCTTCTTAGCTCAACTACCCTCTTAATTCACACCACTCAGGGACTTATCACACAATTATACCCCTCGTATACTATGCTCTCCGACAAAGGTCAATCGTAAACAAAATCTTTTACCCAACTTCCCTTACTAACTGTGCCTCTAAATCATCATTTAACAAAATGCTATCGGAACATAATACATAGCACATCATCATATCAACAACGCATACCAGTCTCTAGAGGGGTAAGAATATACCTGTATCAACTGCTTAATCTCCCTTCGTCGCTCTAATCATAATCACCTTACTGCCGCATAGCTATGTAAGGCGAGGAACACCGCCGACCGTGAGGCTGCGTCATTCTACTTGTATCTCTTCCTAGGACAGTCTCTCGTCACATGGCCCTGACGGCCGCAGGTGAAATAAGCACCAGTAAAAAGACGACACTCCCCGGGATGACGCTTGCGCATCGTGCACACTGAGGGAAACATGAACCCGACTGGCTAGAACCCATGTTTACCGTGAACGAAGCCTGAGCTCGATCAGCTCACGAATACCGAACGCCCCGAAGGCGCGGAGGACCACTGCATCTTGGCGAAGGTGCATAACTAACTGCTTCTTTGGCGGTCCGCCTTGCAAGTTACCAAAGGACCCTGCTGTTCTGGCCTTCTTCTGCTGATTCCGGTCATTCCGTCGACCTCTCCGTGCCTCACATCCTAGTGCATGAGCCTGCAGACGGGCAATGTCCATGCCCGGTTGAAGAGCTACCCCCCAACAAGCCTATGCAGTAATCATCGAGCGGTGGCGTGGCGGTGCACTCTGTCCTCCATATCTGTCACTAAAGCGGGGACATACCGAGCCAACGAGTCAAACTCCACATTGTACTCCCTAATGACGCGATCTCGCCTTAACGTCAAAAATCGCCGGCCCGAGCCCTCTCATCCGTGGAGGCAAGAAATGTGCAAGAAATGCCCGAGAACTCGTCCCGACTGCTGGAGCGCATGCTCTCCTCGGGGCGATTCCGTAGATCAAACGATCGGCCGTATCGCGCAGCCGATGTGAACCTAGGACTACTGACTCGGTCTCCGAAGCTCTGATCACTCTCATGATCCGTAGAATCGCTTGATGAACTCCTGCGGATCATCCTCGTGCCTCGACTGTAAAACTCTGGCGGGCTGCAACTCAGAAAGTCCCGCAGTCTCAAACTATCCGATCTCGAGTGAACTACGGGTACTACCGGTATCGGAATTGCTGCATCCAGCCTATCCTCGTGCCTTGCCACTATCCTGGCCAATAACTGGGCCATCTCCTTGTAACCCATCTCCTCTGTTCCTTGCGGTAGGTCGGCGTCTCGGTCTGTGGCCTCGATGAGACCGCCGCTACTCCACTCGCAGCTCCCTCTGCTGCCTTGCCCTCCTGGGCCCCGATTGCCTTGCGTGGAGGTATAACTGGCACATAAGAATACGTCAGAGGGAGTCCAACTTACAACACAGCTCTAAGGCACGATCTCAGAATGATAAGAATGGAAACCAATCCTAAATATCCTGTAGCCTCCTGATTATAGATGTGGTGCACAACACACCGATAATCAAGACTCTAATAGATACGGTCTGTAGACACTTTCAGGATTAAGCGCTCACGATACCACTTTTGTCACGACCAACCGGGCGTGGTCGTGTCTTACCGGGCACCCTAGTGATACAACATCGAGAAAATCGTGGAAATAAAAACATGAACATGAAACAAGAGATATGATAAAAAGGCTAACCAAAGCGATTTGCCTTCTTGCGTATATCTGAGAATCGAGCGATTACATCCTTTACAACCCCGCCATGATTACTGGACCTCTAAGAAAGTGACAACAACTATGACGGGACAGGGCCCCGCCATACCCCTGAATGTACAAGAACCTACAGACTCAGGGTAACATACCACAAGATAAGCTCCGGAGAAACGGGGCTTCCCAATACGCTGAACTGTGATCCTATGAGCGAGGATCCACAACCGATGTACCTCTACCTGCGGCATGAACGCAGCCCCCCGAAGGAGGTCGACAACAGTACCAAGTATGTGGCGAAATCACGTAAATGAAATCATGACAGTCTATATAAAACAGGAGACATGTATGATAGCCAAACTACAGTTTACAACATAAAAGTAGTCATGTCAAGTCAGGGACTCACACCCTTGAAGTCATCCCTCATGCCCGTGGAACTCCTTCCTCACTGCCGGCAGTCTAGGTATAAATCGTATGATACGTATAACATGACTCGGCCCATCCCATGGGACTCGAGGTGGAATCGTGTGGAATACATGTCTCGGCCCATCTCATGGGACTCGATAGGAATCGTGTGGAATACATGTCTCGGCCCATCTCATGGGACTCGATAGGAATCGTGTGGAATACATGTCTCGGCCCATCTCATGGGACTGGATAGGAATCGTGTGGAATACATGTCTCGGCCCATCTCATGGGACTCGATAGGAATCGTATGGAATACATGTCTCGGCCCATCTCATGGGACTCGATAGGAATCGTATGGAATACATGTCTCGGCCCATCTCATGGGACTCGATAGGAATCGTTCACAACAAATCAGCCGGCCCTCCATCGAGAGACGCGGCGGTATAGAAATACAGTACTTGCACAACAAGGCTATCACACGCAAACATAGGCAAGTTACACACAACTCAAGGTACTTTCATTTTATGTCAAAGTCCGGGTTTTAACCCCAAAGTACTACATACGTTAAATTCTTTTTAAAGGATCCATTTCTTTTACAAAGGTCACCCGATACCCGTAGTATTAACTTAGTGGGACTAACATTTATAAGTAAACAAAAACACTTTCCTTATTAAAATCAAGTAACAACATTCTTTTACAAAAGTTCAAGTTTGCCTAATTTCAAATACTCAAGTCTCTTATTTTCGAAAGATTCCATAGATCATAGTCTTAATCACTTAACGTAATCTCTTTTTAAAACAATTGAGTAACATATGCCTTATGTGTGAGTAGCTTATTCTTGTTTATAACCATCTTATTAAAGCAGCCATGATCTAGGAAATGTAATACAATTTTGTCTTATCTTAGCTTACATGCGGATGGAGGTTTCTACTGGTTTTAATATAATTAATTAGTCAATACATTTCCTTTATTAACGCTGCAATGGTTTGTTCGATACTTATTCTCATTTCCGAAATCAGTAAAACATTATTCTTTAAAAGCCAAGTACTCATTACTCACGAATGAGGTTTCACAACTTTTTAACAAAATTCATAGTCCTTAACATTTCATAAAATGTCATTTATAAGTTAAGTCTCTTATCTTTTAAGATCAAGTCTCTTAACTTCTAAAATCAATAAACCATTCTTTTACCTACATAAAGTCGTTATAACTAACTTCCCATAAAGCTATTATAACACCTTATGTTTTAAACCAACCAAAACTCGTTTAGCACACGTACGTCTACCGTACTACATAGTTCACAACAATCATGCTAGAAAAGATAGGAAGAGGTTCACATACCTCGCGACGATTATCGACAAATAGCAAAACGCTCCAAGTACTTCAACCCGTCGGCTACTCCTTAAGCCAAGTAGATCACACCACACGTAGTACTCCACTCCTAAAATGGTCATAGTACTTCTATCAAACCTGTCTTACCATTGAAGACTTATACCAATAAAAAGCCCTCTAATTCTACGAAAAATTGGGCAGCACTTCCCATTTTACTCATTTTCCATCTTTCTCCAAGGCGAATAACCGTAATTATATGCCATATATAAGGCGTAATAATTAAACAACATAAAGAAGGGGATTACACGCCCAAACGGTAACGCGGTTTACTATCACGCCTTCATAACAACAATACAATAATTAAAAAGGGGATCACACGCCCAAACGGAACGCGATTGAACAATCTTCCCCTTAACAAAAATGTAAATACAGTCCAAAGTAAATACAGTCCTTAAGTTGGGGTCCTTGGCCAACTTTGTCCATTTTACTTATCCAAATTACTCATTAGTCATCCAACTTATATTTCCATTCTTAATATAAGTTATAGTTACTTTGTTATTAGCTTCTTAGCAAGTAAGATACGTTTTTACCATTTTGTGGCTTTCTTGCCAATTTCCATTTTAGCAACTTAAGAAGATCCAAATCCTTCCAAACTTTACTCCATATATTATATAATCCATAATATACTTATAATATATGTATAATAACCAATTCACAAAGAGGTTTAAGTTTCACTACCTCAAATAGCCCAAGAATATCCAAGTTCTTAAAGTCGCTCCAAGCAAGTCTTAGCTCCAAATATTTATGTTCCAATCCGCTACAAGCAACCCATAGAAGCTCCTAACCAACTTCTCTTCAAGATTCAACTCCAAAAAGTGAAGAACACTTAGGGTTCAACAAGACAACTTTCGGCCAAGGCAAACTAAATAGGCTAGGGGTGTGAAATCTTTTCCAACTCTTGGTACACAATCTTCCTAACACCTTAGGGAAGAACACTTAAGAGTTTAAGAATTGTTGGACAAATTTTGCTCAAGAAAAGGCACCATGGCCGAGAGCTTCATGAAGGGAGAGAGAGGGTTTTCTCAAGTCTTGAAATGGTTAAGTGTGGAAGATTTCATCAACTAATAGTGCATATATAGGACAACCAAGGGCTAGGATGAAGGCAAGTGTGTGGTTGAGATTGGGGACAAGTGTGTGTGGTCCCCACAAGCCACTTGTCCAACTAAAATATCTTGCAAGACAAGGTCACTTGTCTTGCCACTTGTCAAGTGATTTCGGCCAAGAGCCACCTAGGGCGGTGACACGTGTCGCCCTCATATTCGTCCAAAATATTTCATCTTCCGAAAATATCCATAATGGCCAAAATCTCAAAAACAAAGCGGGCCCCACAAAACCGTAAATTTCTCCCGTGGCCCCACGTGACCATTTCCGAAAATAAAATCTCAAAATTCTAATATAATTCAAGAAGCCCAAATACCAAATCTGGGAATCCAATTCCCATCAACGAACATTTTTCCTTTACAAAAACCGGAAACTTTTCCGTTGAAAAATCACATCTTTCTTCCTTTCCAATTTTTCTGTCGTATTCTCGTACGTACGTCCTCGCATACATACCCTGGAACTACGGGGTATAACATGACCATTTCCGAAAATAAAATCTCATAATTCTAATATAATCCAAGAAGCCCAAATACCAAATCTGGGAATCCAATTCCCATCAACGAACATTTTTCCTTCACAAAACCCGAAAACTTTTCCATCGAAAAAATCACATCTTTCTTTCTTTCCAAAATTACTGTCGTATTCTCGTACGTACGTCCTCACATACATACCCTGGAACTACGGGGTATAACAATAAGACAAAATTGTATTATATTTTCTAGATCATGGCTGCTTGAATAAGATCGTTATAAACAAGTATAACTTATTCACAACGCACAAAAGTATATGTTGCTTAATTTAAAAGAGTTTACGTTATGAAGTTTTAAGACTATGAACCTTAAATTCTTAAAAGGTTAAGAGACTTTATTTTTCAAGTTATGGGACTTGATTCTTAAAAGAAGGAATGACTTGATTTAAAAGTATAGAATACTTGATTTGGGAAACGCATATGTAACTTGATTTCTTAAAGATAAGAGACTTGATATTCTAAGTTAAGAAACTTGGTTTCTAAAAGTTAAGAGACTTGAAGTATTTTGAAAGCTATGTAACTTGATTTGAAAGTATAAGTCTCTTGGTTATAAAAGGAATGAATTTGTCTAAGACATAAAGAGTTATAACGGCTTTATGGGAAGTTGGTTATAACAACTTTATGGAAGGTTAAAAGAATGGTTTTTCTCTAGTAATGTAAACAAGGATAAATGACTTGAAATAAATAATGGCAATTTGATTTAAGTGTATCCATTGCTCAAAGTTTAAAGTAAGGGTCACTTGGTTTAGAAGCCTAAAATGTAATTCTAAAAGTAAAGTGACGTGTTTTGAAGTGTAGACAAGCCTTGATACTACGGGTGTTAGTATCTTGGGGGATATACGAGAAAGAGTCATCTTTGAAAGGATAAAGGTACGTAGTACTTTGGGTTAAATTCCCGAATTCTATAATGACATGTTTGTGCCTTAAGTAAACTAAAATGAGAATGTATATGAATAAGATTAATAAGAAGTTAGGGGATTTCTTAACTTGCTTATGATAAGTCGGTAGTGCTTATGTTATGTATGATAAGCCGGTAGTGCTTATGTTATGTATGATAAGCCGGTAGTGCTTATGTTATGTATGATAACCGGTTGAGCTAGGTTATATAATTCTTACGGGGTAAACCCCCGGGCTACTACTTATTCCATGGATTTGCTACCCATGATGCGAGTGCGGCGTTTGTACTCATTGCGGGCCCACCGGGCCCATGCAGGTGAAATAGTCCTATGCGGGTGAAATAGTCCCATGCGAGGAGGATGACCTCATTGCGGGTCCACAAGACCTATGCGGGTGAAATAGTCCCAGGAGTAGGGTTGCCAAATGATACTATGGGCAGGTGGCCCTAAGTTGATCATAAGCTTCCTATTTTTATGCAGTATACCTTTATGGGCAGACTTATGTGACTTTATCGCGACCCAGATTGGGCCGGGCAGTATACCTTTATGGGCAGACTTATGTGACTTTATCGCGTCCCAGATTGGGTCGGGCAGTATACCTTTATGGGCAGACTTATGTGACTTTATCGCGTCCCAGATTGGGCCGGGCAGTATACCTTTATGGGCAGACTTATGTGTCTTTATCGCGTCCCAGATTGGGCCGGGCAGTATACCTTTATGGGCAGACTTATGTGACTTTATCGCGTCCCAGATTGGGCCGGGCAGTATAGGCGTCCCTCCATAAAGGGCCGGATTATGTTATGCAAGATAAGTAAGTTATATGGTTATGAACTTGATGATTTTCCCTAAGTATGTACGTAAGAATTTGACTATAACTCTTATTGAAAAATGGGAAAAGATAATGATGTACGATTAAGTTCATGAGTTGTAATGGCATGGTAGGATCTGGTATTTACTTTTTATACTTGCCCATGTCATTCTTTTGTACAGTTATGATCTGTTTACTGTAGCTTATTTCCGTTCCATATTCTGTACCTGTGTATTGACCCCCTTCGGGGGGCTGCGTTCATGTCCGCAGGTTTAGGTACACAGTTGTGGATCCGCGAGCTTAGGATCCTGGTTCAGCATTTTGAGATGGCTCCAATGTTCCGGAGCTTGTCATTATGGCTAGGTATATTCAGGGGTACGGCGGGGCCTTGTCCCGTCATAGTATTTATTACATCCCGTAAGTCCAGGGCATGTATAAGAGAATGTGCGTAATGAATCAAGACTTGGAAATTGGTACGAAAGGAAGAATTGTTTTTCCGACAGAAAATCTTCCGGACGTCGGAAAGGAAAAATGTTCGTTGTTGAGAATTGGATTCTCAAAATTCATTATTTGAAGAGTATGGAACTTATTAACATTATGGAAATTTATTTTTACGGATTTGGTCACGTGGGGCCCACCCGAGGAATTTTACGTTTTGCGGGGCCCACGAGGGTTACGGAATTTTATGGACGAATGAGAGGGCGACATGTGGCACCCCCACATATGGTCTTGGACGAAATTAGTAAGGGTAGAATGGCCATTTACCATGGTGGAAGATAAGCCTTGCTAAACTTGATATTGTTGACCAAGTCAACTTGCCACTTGTGCTTAATCCATGTGATCTTCATCTTAGCCACCCATTTGTTTAAGTCTAAGCCATCCATAGTGTTATAAATACTAAGCTAGTGCAAGACAAGCTCTTTTAACACTTAGAAAAAATTGGAGAACTCTTGTGCACACAACATAGCTCTCGGCTTTGTGCTCTCCCACACAAAAAAATTTGTAGTTTTGATCTATTATTCACAAGACTTTAACCCAATGTCCCTAAGGGTATTGTAAGGATATCTCAATAGAAAGATTTGGAAAAAGCAGCGTTTCGTATTAGTCATGGCGGAAACTTAATGAGTTCTTCAACTTTGAAGTTGGAACTTGAAGATGGGTTCTTCATAGGCTTCTAAGGAGTGCTTGGAGCGGATTGGAACATAAGGAAAGGAGCTAAGAATTGCTAAGGCGCGACTTTGAATCTTGGAATTTTTAAGGGCTTATAAAGGTATAAATCTTATCGTTTTAGTAGTTAAGATTTCTTATCATTGTAGTTGTGGATATTAGCAAGCATGAGATGTTTAGTATGAAGTTTGATTATTATATTGGCTATTGGAACCCTAATCCGAAAACTAGCATGTTTAGCCTTAAGATTACAATTCGAGTTGATTATTAGTTTAAGTCGTCGCATGTTGTATAAAGAAGGAAATTGTAGTTGTTGAAGTTGTTTATGGCTATATAACATGTTAGACCTTAGGACTTGGAATTGGAAAAGGATTGGAAAAGACTTAGTGTTGTTGGTTATTGTTGGCCGAGAATGGCTAGTGAGTATTAAACTACTTCGTATGAATTGTGGGGCGGAATTTTACACGTATTGTAAGGCGTGTAATCCCCTTTGTTTGGTTGTTGTTTGTAGCTTTAAATGTGGCGTGTTGGTTATTGTATTCGACCTTGAAAAAGGTGGCAAAGTGAGTAGAAACAAAGAAAGTGCTGCCCGATTTTCCGTAGAATTAGAGACCGCTTACTTAGTATTATTCTACGTTAGAGACTAGAAGTTGATAGTCTTGTTGTGACCATTATAGGTTGATAATTCTACGTATGGCATATTCGGCTTAGCTTGTGGATTTAGCCGAAAAGGTATGTGAACTATCTCCTCTTCTAGCATGATTCCTTAAGATAAAGAAAGTATGTCCTACTCCTTAAATGATCCATTCCTTGGTTGTATTTGGTTTGCCTAAAATATAATTCATTCTATGTACTCCCTTGATTGTACTTTGATGTCAAATTGTAAGTTGTATGATCCATTTCCTTAGTGAAGTTTGGATTCTTAAAAGTGAAAGTATTTTACTTAAAGTACATAGAGTCTTGAAAGGGAAGTGGTTTCCAAACCTTTTGGCTAGTGCCTTAGTTCCAAAACCTAATGGTCGTTTTAATTACTTTAGGGGAGGCAAATGAGTGATTTACTTAATTGTTTTAAAAGAGGAGAAATGACATGATTTAAGAGAAGTAACTTGTTTTAAATGTGTGAGTTACTTGAGGTTTAAAAGTAGAAGAAACTTGTTTTCTAAATATTAAGAGACTTGAAGTATTTTGGAAAGTTAAGAACTTGATTTATAAGTATGTGATACTTGGTTTTAAGTATAAGTCTCTTGGTTATAAAAAGGAATGAATATGTCTAAAACCATAAAGGGTTATAACGGCTTTATGGGAAGTTGGTTATAACGACTTTATGGAAGGTTAAGAAAGTTGTCTATTTTGATTATTGGGCATAAGTTGCCTAGATTGTGAAGATTTGAAGTTACTTGATTTCAAGATTTGAAATGAGTTTTCTAAAAGTGTAGTAACTTACTTTGAAAAATAGACACACCTTGATACTACGGGTGTTAGTATCTTGGGGTTTTACATTAAAAGGAGTCTTTTGAAAAGAATGTACGTACGTAGTACTTTGGCTTGGTTAATTGAGAATTATTCTATGTGTGCCTTGATAAGTACTTTGTCCTGTTTAATTGAGAATTATTCTATGTGTGCCTTGATAAGTACTTTGGCCTGTTTAATTGAGAATTATTCTATGTGTGCCTTGATAAGTACTTTGGCCTGTTTAATTGAGAATTATTCTATGTGTGCCTTGATAAGTACTTTGGCTTGTTTAATTGAGAATTGACAATGTGTGCTGGTGATAGCATTTGAGTACAAGTATTATGTTTTATTACGTTGTCGCGACTCTCGGTTGGAGGGTCGGCTGCCTTGTTGTAAGTTTACTTGGACGTACCGACAGTGAAGTGGGATTCCACGGGTATGCTTCCATTATTTGTATTACCCCATGGTCATGCTTATACGATATGGGATTCCGGGGCATGCGAACACGAGGGATACTCCTTGGACATGCTTATACGATGTGGGATTCCGGGGCATGTGACCAGGAGCGGGTGAGATTCCCGGATTTGTTTGTATTACCCCATGGTCATGCTTATACGATGTGGGATTCTGGGGCATGCGACCACGTGGGATATTGTTACTCCTTGGACATGCTTATACGATGTGGGATTCCGGGGCATGTGACCAGGAGGCGGGTTAGAATCCCGAATTTGTGTGTATTACCCTATGGTCATGCTTATACGATGTGGGATTCCGGGGCATGCGACCACGTGGGATATTGTTACTCCTTGGACATGCCTATACGATGTGGGATTCCGGGGCATGTGACCAGGAGGCGGGTTAGACTCCCGGATTTGTTTGTATTACCCCATGGTCATGCTTATACGATGTGGGATTCCGGGGCATGCGACCACGAGGGATACTGTTATTATGACTTGGTGTTATATTATATCATGGACTGCCGGCAGTGAGAAAGGATTCCACGGGTATGATTGATATTATGGGCGTGAGACCCATGGTTATATTTGAGTAGTGACTTTGAGGGCATGCGTCCCTGACTTGATATAACTGCTTATGTATCGTGTCTTGTAGGTTGGCTATCATACATGTCTCTGTTTTGTTTAGATTATGATTTCATTCTGATACTGCATTCACATACTTGGTACATTCTTGTCTTGACCTCGCCCGAAGTGCGTTCATCTGCGCGAGTTTAGACTTGATTTGGTGTTCTGCAGTGTAGGACCGCTCGAGTTTTGGATAGCTCCTACATTGGGAGTTTATCTTTTGGTATAGTTCCTTGATGCAGTGTTATGTGCGGTTATGGGTACGGCGGGGCCTTGTCCCGTCATATTTCTATAAACTCTTAGAGGTCTGTATTCATATGTGGGATTGGACTCATGTACGGTGTAGTGTCTTTTGTTATGTATATTATATGGCAGCCTGGTCGGCTTTGCCCTTGCACGTACGATTGGTTTTAAAAAAAAAAAAAGGTGTTATTTAATTTCCGCAGTTTACTTAGTTGTTAAGGTAGATGGGTGCCCAGGTAGGGCACCAGTCACGGGCCCGGGGTTCGGGGTGTGACAGTATTTGTCCAAAATCTTAGAGGTCTATAGTCATATCTTTTGGATTGGGTTGTGAAAAAAAAAGGGATGTAACTGTTTTTGGTTGTATATGTATATATATATGTCCAGGGAGGTAGCCTTATCGGCTAAACTGTTGGTTATGTCTTGTTGAATTAATTTATAAGTTTGATGTATGTTCCGCTGATTATCTTTGATGTATACCTGTAAGGGTGCCCAGGGGCACCAGTCGCGGCCCGGGGTCGGGTCGTGACAACTTGCAAGTTCCAGCAGAATCCTGGTGATGAACACTGGAAGGCAGTCAAAATTATTCTTAAGTATCTCAGACGTACTAAAGATTACTTCTTGGTCTATGGTGGAGATGAGAAGCTAGTTACTACTGGTTACACTGATGCTAGCTTCCAGACAGATGTTGATGACTTCAAATCTCAGTCTGGTTACACGTTCATTTTTAATGGTGGAGCAGTGAGTTGGAAAAGTTCCAAACAAGCTACAACTGTTGATTCGACAACAGAGTTGAGTACATTGCTGGATCGGAAGCCGGTAAAGAGGTTTTCGCGATTTTTGAGTTCCTGAGGAGCTTGGGGTTGTTCCGAGTGCTAGTTGTCCAATAACCATTTATTGTGACAACACTGGTGCAATTGCATAGGAAAAGAAACCAAGATCAACAAACATAAATAAATATGTACCAAGGAAGTACCACACCATCTCGAGACTGAAGATATTAGATTAGATTATGTTCCAACAGACAATAATCTAGCAGACCCATTTACTAAACCATTATGCTTAGTTAAGCATACTTGTCATTTTGAGAACATGGGTATTAAATATGTTGGTGATTGACTCTAGGCCAAGTGGGAGATTGAAAGTATATGTATGTCCTAAAGACAATCTGTATTAGGACAAATGTACTTTATACACATTCATATTTATATTAATGGAGATTAATATTATTGAATTTGCAGTTATTGAATTATTAGTTGATTGTTTATAATATTTTATAAATGCATCACTAAGAGGTTACGTGGTTATTAACATTGTGAGAGATTAATATTATAACGTAACTCTTAAACTTGCCTCGACTAATGATCATCGAGAATAGGATATCGATGATATATGATACGTCGACATGTGGTCTGCATCATATACTTAGGGATGCAGTATGCCTCACCTGCTACGAGTTATGGCAACTGGTGATGGACACATGGGTACTTGTAGAAGTATTGGTATACCCTGATGATGTACTGTTTGTTATATATGTCTAAAGTATCATCAGCGTGTGAGAGATAGAAGTCCTTAGACTTGAGGTCGATACTGCCCTACTTGGTAACCCTTACAGGTATACATCAGATAAAATCAGCGGAACATACATGAAACTCATAACGTACATTAACAGGAAATAAACAACAGGCTAGTCGATAAGGCTACCTCCCTGGACATATATATATATATATACATAGTCAAAAGCAGTTACATCCTTCTTCTTTACAACCCGACCCACAAGATATGACTACAGACCTCTAAGAATTTTGACATAATCACTGTGAAGGGACAGGGCCCCGCCATACCCCTGAATATACATAATTCTACATCAACAGGGATCTGTACCAAAAGATAAGCCTCCGGAGTAAATGGAGCTTTTTCCCAAAAACTGAACAGAGATCCTAAGAGCAAGGATCACCAACCTGTGTAACTAACACCTGCGGGCATGAACGCAGCCCCCCGAAGGGGGTCAGTACAACAAGTACCGAGTATGGAACGGAAATAAGGTACAGTAACCAAATCATAACTGTATAAAAGAATAACAGGGGCAAGTAAAAAAAATTAACTACCAGATCCTACCGTGCCATTACAACTCATGAACTTAATCGTACATTATTATCTTTTCCCATTTTTAAGAGTTATAATCAAATTCTTACATACATACTTAGGAAAAACCATCAAGTTCATAAACACATGACTTACGTGCCTTGCATAACATAATCCGGCCCTTTATGGAGGGACGTCTCATTTTGGTGTTCACTCTGATTATCCATACGTGATAATGTAACCCGACCCATTTATGGGACACGGTGAAGTCATTAAAAGTCTTCCCACAAAGATATACTTCCCGGCCCATTCTAGGACGCGATAATGCCATTTAAATCGCGCTTTGAGGTATCTTTGCGACCCGTTACGGGGCGGTAAAGTCACATAAGTGTTACACCCCGAAAGTCCAGGACATGTATAAGAGAAGGTATGTAAGGAATCAAGACTTGGAAATTAGTACGAAAGGAAGAATTGTTATTCCGACGGAAAATCTTCCGAACGTCGGAAAGGAAAAATGTTCGTTGTTGAGAATTGAATTCTTAAAATGCATTATTTGAAGAGTATGGAACTTATTAACATTATGGAAATTTATTTTTACGGATTTGGTCACGTGGGGCCCACCCGAGGAATTTTACGTTTTGTGGGGCCCACGAGGGTTACGAAATTTTTATGGACGAATGAGAGGGCGACATGTGGCACCCCCACATATGCTCTTGGACGTTTTTAGCAAGGTTAAAATGGTCATTGACCATCAAGGAAGATAAGTCTTCAAAGCTTGAGATTGTTGACCAAGGTCAACTTGTCCACTTGGCTATTTAATTAATGATCCTCAACCTAGCCACACATTTGTTATAATCTAAGCCTTCCATTGTGTTTTATATACACTACACTAGTGCAAGACAAGGTCTTCAACACTTACAAAAATCACAACATTCTTGTTCTTGTAGATGAGCTCTCGGGTTCACCACCCTCTCCACACAAAAAAATTGTAGTTTTGATCCATTGTTCACAAGACTTAAACCCAATGTCCCTAAGGGTATTTTAAGGATATCTCAATAGAAAGATTTTGGAAAAAGCAGCGTTTCGTATTAGTCATGGCGGAAACTTAAGGAGTTCTTCAACTTTGAAGTTGGAACTTGAAGATGGGTTCTTCATAGGCTTCTAAGGAGTGCTTGGAGCGGATTGGAACATAAGGAAAGGAGCTAAGAATTGCTAAGGAGCGACTTTGAATCTTGGAAATTTTAAGGGCTTGTAAAGGAATAAATCTTGTCGTTTTAGCAATTAAAGTTTACTTATCATTGTAGCTATGGATATTAGCAAGCATGAGATATTTAGTATGAGGTTTGATAAGTTTATTGGCTATTGGAACCCTAATCCGAAAACTAGCATGTTTAGCCTAAGATTACAATTCAAGTTGATTATTAGTTTAAGTCATCGCATATTGTATAAAGAAGGAAATTGTAGTTGTTGAAGTTGTTTATGACTATATAACATGTTATACCTTAGAACTTGAAATTGAAAAAGAATTGGAAAGGACTTGTGTTGAGTTATTGTTGGCCGAGAATGGCTAGTGAGTATTAAACTACTTGGTATGAATTGTGGGGCGGAATTTTACACGTATTGTAAGGCGTGTAATCCCCTTTGATTGGTTGGTATGTTGAGCCTTAAATGTGGCATGTTTGGTTATTGTATTCGGCCTTGAAAAAGGTGGCAAAGTATGTAGAAACAAAGGAGGTGCTGCCCGATTTTCCGTAGAATAAGACATCGTATACTTAGTATTATTCTACGTTAGAAACTAGAAATTGATAGTCATGTTGTGACCATTATAGGTTGACAATTCTACGTACGTCGTATTCGGCTTAGCTAGTGGATTTAGCCGAAAAGGTATGCGAACTATCTCCTCTTCTAGCATGATTCCTTAAGATAAAGAAAGTATGTCCTACTCCTTAAATGATCCATTCCTTGGTTATATTTGGATTTCCTAAAATAGAATTTGTTCTATGTACTTCCTTGATTGTACTTTGATGTTTAAATTGTAAGTTGTATAATCCATTGCCTTAGTGGAGTTTGGATTCTTAAGAGTGAAAGTATTTTTCTTAAAGTACATAAAGTCTTGAAAAGGAAGGGGTTTCCAAATCTTTTGGCTAGTGCCTTAGTTCCAAAACCTAAGGGTTGTTATAATGACTTTAGGGGAGTCAAAGGAGTGATTTACTTAATTGTTTTAAAATAGGAGAAATGACATGATTTAAGAGAAAAAACTTGTTTTCTAAATATTAAGAGACTTGAAGTATTTTGAAAGTTAAGAACTTGATTTGTAAGTATGTGATACTTGGTTTTAAAAGTATAAGTCTCTTGGTTATAAAAGGAATGAATATGTCCAAAACCATAAAGGGTTATAACGACTTTATGGGAAGTTGGTTATAACGACTTTATGGAAGGTTAAGAAAGTTGTCTATTTTGATTAATGGGCATAAGTTGCCTAGATTGTAAAAATTTGAAGTTACTTGATTTCAAGCTTTGAAATGAGTTTTCTAAAAGTGTAGTACTTTGGCTTGTTTAATTGAGAATTATTCTATGTGTGCCTTGATAAGTACTTTGACTTGTTTAATTGAGGAGTATTCTATAAGTGCCTTGAGTTTATAAAATGAAAGTCTAAAGATTTTATGAACTTGCCTATGTGTGCTGGTGATAGCCTTTGAGTGCAAGTATTATATTTATGCTGTGCCGCCACTCGGTTGGAGGGTTTGTCTTGTTTAAGTTTACTTGGGCGTCGAGCGGTGATGTGGGATTCCACGGGTATGCTTCCATTATTTGTATTACCCGTGGTCATGCTTATACGATGTGGGATTAGGCGTGCGACCGAGGGATACTCCTTGGACATGCTTATACGATGTGGGATTCCGGGGCATGTGACCAGGAGGCGGGTTAGATTCTCGGATTTGTTTGTATTACCCCATGGTCATGTTTATACGATGTGGGATTCCGGGGCATGCGACCACGAGGGATACTCCTTGGACATGCTTATACGATGTGGGATTCCGGGGCATGTGACCAGGAGGCGGGTTAGATTCCCGGATTTGTTTGTATTACCCCATGGTCATGGTTATACGATGTGGGATTCCGGGGCATGCGACCACGAGGGATATTGTTATTCCATGGATTCGCCCTCCATGAGATTGAGTTTCGCAGACTGGATCTGGTAGATAGCTTTCGTACTTGCCCCGGTCAGTTTTATGATGCAGGCTGGATCTGATAGATAGCTTTCGTACTTGCCCCCGTCAGTTTTATGATGCAGGCTGGATCTGGTGGTTCGTTTTCCTACTTGGCCCGTACAGTTTTTAGGACACAGGTGGGACTTGGTGTTCAGGTATGCCTATTGGTGTTATATTATATCATGGACTGCCGGCAGTGAGAAAGGGTTCCACGGGCATGGTTGATATTATGGGCGTGAGACCCATAGTTATATTTGAGTAGTGACTTTGAGGGCATGCGTCCCTGACTTGATATGACTGCTTATGTATTGTGTACTGTAGGTTGGCTATCATACATGTCTCCTGTTTTGTTTAGACTGTTATGATTTCATTCTGATACTTATTGTTTCACATACTTGGTACATTCCCGTCTTGACCTCCTACAGGCTGCGTTCATCCGCGAGTTTAGGTACGCATTTGGTGATCTGCAGTGTAGGACCACCTTTCGAGTTTTGGATAGCTCCATCTGTTCGGGAGTTTATCTTTTGGTATAGATCCTTGATATAGGTTTTGTACTGATTATGGAGTGCGGCGGGGCCTTGTCCCGTCATATTTCAGTTTAACTCTTAGAGGTCTGTATTCATATGTGGGATTGGACTAATGTACATTGTAGTGTCTTTTGATTATGTATATTATGGCATCCTTGTCGGCTTTGCCCTGGTACGTACGTTGGTTTTAATTTTAAAAAAAAATTAGGTGTTATTTAATTTCCGCAGCTTACTTAGTTGTTAAGGTAGAAGGGTGCCCAGGTAGGGCACGATCCACGAGCTTGGGTTGGGCGTGGCAGTGGTATCGAGCGATCGGTCCTCGGAATGTCTCAGACCGTGTCTAGTAGAGTCTTGATTATCGGTGTGTTGCGCGCCACACCCATAAGCGAGAGCTACTGGGACATTTAGGAGTTGGTTTCTATTCTTCTCACTCTAAGATCGTGCCATAGAGTTGTGTTAGTAAGATAATTCCTCTCGACGTAATTTTGTGTTCTGATTATGCCTCGAGGAGAACGATCGCCGAAGGGCAAAGGAGTAGCGAGAGCTACTAGTCGGACTCGAAGAGTTGATAGGGCTTATGCCTGGGTATACCGGATGTTGTCTGCGATTGGCGAGTTCTTCTGCGCGAGTCTTGAGACCCAGCACCAGAGCCTCGGTTTAGCGATTAGGAGAAGACTATAGGAGTCGTAGAAGCGATTATGTTATTGACCAAGATAGCGATTACTCTGATTTCATCAGCGGGAGGTTATTCGGCGATGCAACAGGTGTACAGTAGAGGCGGTGCGGAGATCAGTAAGAGGCTAGATCGGTTGGTTATCGGTGAGTTTTGGACGAGCGGCCTCGTGAAGTGAGATATTCGTCCCACTACCCAAGACATACCCGCGGCCCAGGTGGGAGATTTGACCCCAGGTATTTAGGAGCGGTCGAGGCCACATATGTCGATTAGAAATGGTCTCGTTATGTGATAGGGTCCCGGGATGCAAGGCCCAAGTTTAGTTAATCGTTATGCGAGTTCGTGGATCGTTCCGGAACTAGTCGTAAGGGGCCGAGAAGAGCCTTGGGAATGTAAGTAGTATAATGGCCAAGTTTGGATAGTAAATCCAAGGATTGGGAACAAGAAACAATATTGAGATTTTATGCGTATGTTATGTGGTGGCCATGTGTGGCATCGTTAGTCTTGTGGAGTATTGATTGATAGGCATAGTATAGAGATTGGTAGGGTGTGTATAGTGGCAATCGACTAAGAACATTCGGGGACGAATGTTTCTAAGGGAGAATGTTACACGAAAGTCGAGACATGTATAAGAGAAGGTATGTAAGGAATCAAGACTTGGAAATTAGTGCGAAAGGAAGAATTGTTTTTAGCGGAAAATCTTCCGAACGTCGGAAAGGAAAAATGTTCGTTGTTGAGAATTGAATACTCAAAATGCATTATTTGAAGAGTATGAAACTTATTAACATTATGGAAATTTATTTTTACGGATTTGGTCACGTGGGGCCCACCCGAGGAATTTTACGTTTTGTGGGGCCCACGAGGGTTACAGAATTTTTATGGACGAATGAGAGGGCGACACGTGGCACCCCCACATATGGTCTTGGACGTTTTTAGCAAGGGTAAAATGGTCATTGACCATCAAGTAAGATAAGTCTTCAAAGCTTGAGATTGTTGACCAAGGTCAACTTGTCCACTTGTCTATTTAATTAATGATCCTCATCCTAGCCACACATTTGTTATAATCTAAGCCTTCCATTGTGTTTTATATACACTACACTAGTGCAAGACAAGGTCTTCAACACTTACAAAAATCACAACATTCTTGTTCTTGTAGATGAGCTCTCGGGTTCACCACCCTCTCCACACTAAAAAATTGTAGTTTTGATCCATTGTTCACAAGACTTAAACCCAATGTCCCTAAGGGTATTGTAAGGATATCTCAATAGAATGATTTCGGAAAAACGACGTTATCGTATTAGTCGCAAGGCGGAAACTTAAGGAGTTCTTCAGCTTTGAAGTTGGAACTTGAAGATGGGTTCTTGTAGAACTACAGGAGTGCTTGGAGCGGATTGGAACATAAGGAAAGGAGCTAAGAATTGCTAAGGAGCGACTTTGAATCTTGGAAATTTTAAGGGCTTGTAAAGGTATAAATCTTGTCGTTTTAGCAATTAAAGTTTACTTATCATTGTAGCTAAGGATATTAGCAAGCATGAGATATTTAGTATGAGGTTTGATAAGTTTATTGGCTATTGGAACCCTAATCCGAAAACTAGCATGTTTAGCCTTAAGATTACAATTCAAGTTGATTATTAGTTTAAGTCGTCGCATGTTGTATAAAGAAGGAAATTGTAGTTGTTGAAGTTGTTTATGACTATATAACATGTTAGACCTTAGAACTTGGAATTGAAAAAGAATTGGAAAGGACTTGTGTTGAGTTATTGTTGGCCGAGAATGGCTAGTGAGTATTAAACTACTTGGTATGAATTGTGGGGCGGAATTTTACACGTATTGTAAGGCGTGTAATCCCCTTTGATTGGTTGGTATGTTGAGCCTTAAATGTGGCATGTTTGGTTATTGTATTCGGCCTTGAAAAAGGTGGCAAAGTATGTAGAAACAAAGGAGGTGCTGCCCGATTTTCCGTAGAATAAGAGACCGTATACTTAGTATTATTCTACGTTAGAAACTAGAAATTGATAGTCGTGTTGTGACCATTATAGGTTGACAATTCTACGTACGGCGTATTCGGCTTAGCTAGTGGATTTAGCCGAAAAGGTATGTGAACTATCTCCTCTTCTAGCATGATTCCTTAAGATAAAGAAAGTATGTCCTACTCCTTAAATGATCCATTCCTTGGTTATATTTGGATTGCCTAAAATAGAATTTGTTCTATGTACTTCCTTGATTGTACTTTGATGTTTAAATTGTAAGTTGTATAATCCATTGCCTTAGTGGAGTTTGGATTCTTAAGAGTGAAAGTATTTTTCTTAAAGTACATAGAGTCTTGAAAAGGAAGGGGTTTCCAAATCTTTTGGCTAGTGCCTTAGTTTCAAAACCTAAGGGTTGTTATAATGACTTTAGGGGAGTCAAAGGAGTGATTTACATTATTGTTTTAAAAGAGGAGAAATGACATGATTTAAGAGAAGAAACTTGTTTTCTAAATATTAAGAGACTTGAAGTATTTTGAAAGTTAAGAACTTGATTTGTAAGTATGTGATACTTGGTTTTAAAAGTATAAGTCTCTTGGTTATAAAAGGAATGAATATGTCCAAAACCATAAAGGGTTATAACGGCTTTATGGGAAGTTGGTTATAACGGCTTTATGGAAGGTTAAGAAAGTTGTCTATTTTGATTAATGGGCATAAGTTGCCTAGATTGTAAAAATTTGAAGTTACTTGATTTCAAGCTTTGAAATGAGTTTTCTAAAAGTGTAGTACTTTGGCTTGTTTAATTGAGAATTATTCTATGTGTGCCTTGATAAGTACTTTGGCTTGTTTAATTGAGGAGTATTCTATAAGTGCCTTGAGTTTATAAAATGAAAGTCTAAAGATTTTATGAACTTGCCTATGTGTGCTGGTGATAGCCTTTGAGTGCAAGTATTATATTTGTACGCTGCCGCGACTCTCGGTTGGAGGGCCGACTGTCTTGTTGTAAGTTTACTTGGACGTACCGACGGTGATGTGAGATTCCATGGGTATGCTTCCATTATTTGTATTACCCTATGGTCATGATTATACGATGTGGGATTCCGGGGCATGCGACCACGAGGGATACTTCTTGGACATGCTTATACGATGTGGGATTCCGGGGCATGTGACCAGGAGGCGGGTTAGATTCGGTTGTTTGTATTACCCGTGGTCATGCTTATACGATGTGGGATTAGGGCATGCGACCACGAGGGATACTCGTTGGACATGCTTATCCGATGTGGGATTAGGCGGCATGTGACCGGGGCGAGTTAGATTCGGTTGTTTGTATTACCCCATGGTCATGCTTATACGATGTGGGATTTCGGGGCATGCGACCACGAGGGATATTGTTATTCCATGGATTCGCCCTCCATGAGATTGAGTGAGGCAGGCTGGATCTGGTAGATAGCTTTCGTACTTGCCCCCGTCGGTTTATGATGCAGTGGATCCGGTAGATAGCTTCGTACTTTCCGTCGGTTTATGATGCAGTGGATCACGGTGGTTCGTTTTCCTACTTGGCGTCTGATTTTAGGACACAGTGGGACTTGATGTTCAGGTATGCCTATTGGTGTTATATTATATCATGGACTGCCGGCAGTGAGAAAGGGTTCCACGGGCATGGTTGATATTATGGGAGTAAGACCCATAGTTATATTTGAGTAGTGACTTTGAGGGCATGCGTCACGACTTGATATATTCGCTTATGTATTGTGTCTTGTAGGTTGGCTATCATACATGTCTCTGTTTTGTTTAGATGTTATGATTTCATTCTGATGCTATCATTTCACATACTTTGTACATTCCCGTCTTGACCTCCTTGGGGCTGCGTTAAATCTGCGCGAGTTTAGATGCCTTGATTCGGTGATATGCAGTGTAGGACCACCTCGTAGTTTTGGATAGCTCCATACATTCGGGAGTTTATCTTTTGGTATAGATCTTCGATCTGAGCTTTTGCACGATTATGGATGCGGCGGGGCCTTGTCGTCATATTTGATTTAACTCTTAGAGTGCTGTATTCGTATGTGGGATTGGACTAATGCGGTGTAGTGTCTTTTGATTATGTATATTATGGCGGCGCATCGGCTTTGCCTGCATGCGTCACGTTGGTTTTAATTTAAAAAAGATGAGGTGTTATTTAATTTCCGCAGCTTACTTAGTTGTTAAGGTAGAAGGGTGCCCAGGTAGGGCACCAGTCACAGGCCCGGGGTTCGGGGCGTGACAATAAGTCTGCCCATAAAGGTATACTGCCCGGCCCATTCTTGAACGCGGTAAAGTCACATAAGTCTGCCCATAAAGGTATACTGCCCGGCCCATTCTGGGACGCGGTAAAGTCACATAATTCCGACCATAAAGGTATTGTTACACCCCGTATTTCCAAGAGAATGAGATGAGAACGTACGTAAGGTAATAAGATTGGAATGTTGGAAAGAAAGTGTAGTTACATTTTTTATTTAGAGCAAATTTGGTCACAACGAACGGGACGCCATAATTTCTTCACGAGGGGTCGGTTTCGTTCCAAATTTGAGATACGAGCATAGAATACTATTGTGAAGACGCGGGACTAATAATATGGGGTCCGCCGAGAATTTCACAATTTCGCGGGAACCTTCGAAAAATTATAGTATTTTGGACCAATCGGAGGGCGACACGTGTCACCCATCCACTTGGTCTTGCAAGATGACAAGTCTCTAAGATATTTTGAGGCCAAGTGGGCATGTGGGGCCCACTCCACTTGGAATTATAGGTTGATATATATCCAAGTCTTGAAGACTTGGATTCATTATACACTTAGACAAAAAAATAAGCTCTCATCTTCTCCCCTTTAGCTCCATAATTTCGAGAGCCCCTTGGCTAAGAACAACCATTGTTGATCAATTTATTTGTCCAAGATTAAGCCCTTAAACCAAGTGCTAAGACTAGATTAATATTCTCCACGTTTTTACTTGTCTTGGCCGAAAGTTGATGCCAAAACCCTAGGGGTTCCGTCGACTTTTTGGAAGTGAGATTCAAAGAGAAGTTGGTCCTAAGGTTGTAGGGGGTACACATATGTGATTGGAACTTGAAGAAGTGGAGCGAAACGAAAATTGTGGACCAATAAAGACCGGACTGTTTTGGGGCATTTTGGGCAAACAAATGAGGTAAAAGTCCTTCTTCTTTTAAAGTAATTGGATATTACTTATTGTTATTATGTATGGATGAAATTTTGTTAAAAAGAATGAAGAATAAAAAGCGTTTGAGCCATTTTTGGGGCTAAAACCGATTTGGGACAGATTTGGTGCAAATGGAATTCGTTGGTTATTGTCGTTGTTATCTTCACCTATTGCATGTTATAATGGATTAATATTGTTGTTAATAAGTTGTTATAACTTATGTAGAAGTTTTGGAACTCGAATTGGAATAAAATGGATTAAAGAACGAGTTATCGGGTTGTAGTTGTTGTGGCCGAGAAACTGCCCAAAACTGTTAGACGTTGTTGTGTCGTTTAGTGGATTGTTTTGAGGTATTAAATGCTGGAAATTTAGTTGTTGTTATGCATGTTTAAGTGTAGTAGTTGCTAATGAAAGTCCTAAGGGAATAAGGGTGTGGAAAGGCGTTAAAAGGCCTCACATTTTACCCTCGTTATGGTTGGATTGTGGACTGTTTTTATGGGTTGAATTATGGACTTTTATATAAGTTAAGGGGCCGAATTTTTCACGTAAGGTAGGTGTGTGATCCCCTTTGGTTGCTGATTTGATTTTGCCTTAAATGTGGCTTGTTGGTTGATGAATACGGGCCTTGGAAAATGTGGAAAAGTACGTAGAAACAAAGTAAGTGCTGCCCAATTTTCCGTAGAATTAGAGGGTCATTATTTGGTATAAGTCCTACACTTGATAGCTTGTAGTGGATAGAAGTGATATTGTCATTTTAGGTTGAAGTACTACGTGTAGCATATTCTACTTGGCTTGTGGAATAGCCAATAAGGTTGAAGTACATTGGAGCGTATTGCTACTTGTCATTTGGGTTAGTCGCCAACGAGGTATGTGAACTTCTTTCTTCTTTTGACATGATTATTTGGAAAGTCTATGTGACTTGATTTTGGTGAGTCTATGTGACTTGATTGATTGAAGTAAGTAAATTGATTTTGAAAGTATACGAGCCTTGATTATTTTGAAAGTTATGAGACTTTATTTTCAAGTTATGGGACTTGATTTTGAAAGTTAAGAGACTTGATTATTTTGAAAGCTATGAGACTTGATTTTGAAAGTTAAGAGACTTGATTATTTTGAAAGTTATGAGATTTTATTTTCAAGTTATGGGACTTGATTTTGAAAGTTAAGAGACTTGATTATTTTGAAAGCTATGAAACTTGATTTTGAAAGTTAAGAGACTTGATTATTTTGAAAGTTATGAGACTTGATTTTGAAAGTTAAGAGACTTTATTATTTTGAAAGTTATGAGACTTTATTTTCAAGTTATGGGACTTGATTTTGAAAGTTAATAGACTTGATTATTTTGAAAGCTATGAGACTTGATTTTGAAAGTTAAGAGACTTGATTATTTTGAAAGTTATGAGACTTTATTTTCAAGTTATGGGACTTGATTTTGAAAGTTAAGAGACTTGATTATTTTAAAAGTATATGAGACTTTCCTTGAAGGTATATGAGAATTTACTTGAAAGTATATGAGATTTGATTAGATGAAGTATAAGAGACTTGATTTATATGAAGTATAAATGACTTGATTTTGGGAAAGGAGAAGTAACTTGATTTAAAAGTATAGGTTACTTGATTTGAAAGGAATAAGTTACTTGAGTTTAAAAGTGTAAGTAACTTGTTTTTAATAGTGAAAGTGCCTTGATGCTACAAATGCTAGTATCATGGGGTTTTATAAAGGAAAGAATAGATGTACATAGTACTTTTGGGTTCAACTCCCTTATATGGAATGATATGATTCTTTTTATAAGATTAGATGTACATAGTACTTTGGGTTCATTTCCCTAATGTTACATCACATGACAATGTCTTGGTTTTATTAAAAGGAAAGAGGTGATGTGCCTTGGTTTGTTTAAAGAGAAAGATGTGGTAGTGCTTTAGTTTCTAAAATGAAAGTTGTTATAATGTCTTTATGGGAAGTTTGTTATAACGGTTTTATGGAAAGTCAAGAGATGGTTTAAAATGACATATGGTTGCATTGATACACCGAGTCCCATGGTGGGCCGGGACACGTTGCATGTACACACATGAGGATTATATGGATAGTCATGATTACACCGAGTCCCCTAATGGACCGGGACACGTTATAGGTACATATGTGAAGAGGATGACCACACCGAGTCCCATAATGGGCCGGGACATGTTATACGACTTATATGACTTTACACCGAGACCCAGAAAGGGCCGGGACATGTTGTACCTTATATGACTTTACACCGAGACCCAGAAAGGGCCGGGACATGTTGTACCTTATATGACTTTACAACGAGACCCAGAAAGGGCTGAGACATGTTATATCTTATATGACTTTACACTGATACCCAGAAAGGGCCGGGACATGTTATATCTTATATGACTTTACAAGAGACCGAAGAAGGGACATGTTATACCTTATATGACTTTGCACAAGAGACCCGAAAGAGGCGGGACATGTTATACCTTATATGACTTTACAGAGACCGAGAAGGGCGGGACATGTTATATCTTATATGACTTTACAGAGACCCGAAAGAGTAGGACATGTTATACCTTATATGATTTTACAAGAGACCGAAGAGGCGAGACATGTTATACCTTATATGACTTCACAGAGTCCCGAATGGGCGGGATATGTTATACCTTATACGACCTTACAGAGTCCCAATATGGCGGGACATGTTAGATCTGAGTATGATGGCCGAGTCCCAATATGGAGTGCGGGCGGAGTTATAGATGCGGAGTATAATACGTTATCTATCGTGTATGAACAAGATGATTCTATGAGTAAGAATCCGTAAATCTGATAAAATGCGATGAGTACAGTGCAGTGTCTGATACAAGGTATAGTTGACTCTTATTTTATATGACACGGTTGGATCTGGTATTTGATTATTTTACTTGTCCCTGTCATTTTTTGGCCAGCCATGATTTTAATACTGTAATTTATTTCCGTTCCATACTTAGTACTTGTTATGCTGACCGCTTTTCGAAGTGCGTTCATGTCATGCAGGTACCTGATTGTGGATCATGAGCTTAGGATCCTGATTCAGCATTTTGAGATGGCTCTAATGTTCCGGAGCTTGTCATTATGGCTAGGTAAATTCAGGGGTACGGCAGGGCCTTATCCCGTCATAGTAATTATCCAAACTCTTAAGTGCGTATTCGTATGTGAAATTTGGGTGGCTAGAGTTGTATTTACATTGTTGAACAGTGTAGACCCTTTCGGGTGATTTATATTATGGAAGACTTATCGACTTTGCCTTTGTTTTAAGAAAAAAAAGAGTGTTATTTATCTTCCGCGATTTATTGTGTTGTATGAATAGAAGGGTGGTAGGGCACCAGTCGCGGGACCGGAGTTCGGGGCTTGACAGAGTGGTATCAGAGCAGTTAGTCCACGGAATGTCTATAGACCGTGTATAATAGAGTCTTGTTTATCGGTGTGTTGTGCACCACATCTATAAACAGGAGGCTATAGTACATTTAGGATTGGTTTCCCTTCTTCTCACTCTGAGATCGTGCGATAGAGCTGTGTTGTTAGGGTAGTCTCTCCCTAACGTATTATTTTGATTGCATCTATGAGAAAGGCAACAGTGACCCAGAAAAGATTATATGGATTGCGTATCCAGGTTGGTAAAATTATCGTATAGATGGTTGTCACGACCCGACCCCGGGCCCGCGACTGGTGCCCTACCTGGGCACCCTTACAGGTATACATCAGAGATAATCAGCGGAACATACATAAACTTAACAAGAAATAAATAACAGGTTAGCCGATAAGGCTACCTTCCTGGATACATATAACTACGTAAAACCAAAAGCAGTTACCTCTTCTTCTTTTTTTCAAAGTGACCCACAAGATATGACTATAGACCTCTACGAGTTTTGACATAACAACTATGACGGGACAAGGCCCCGTCGTACCTCTGAATATACCTATCCATAATGACCAGCTCCAGAACATTGGAGCTATCCCAAAATGCTGAACAAGGATCCTCAATTGTGTACCTAGACATGCGGACATGAACGCAGCCCCCCGAAGGGGGTCAGTACAACAAGGTACCAAGTATGTAAACAAGAAGTACAATAAGCAAGATCATAATTGTACACAAGAATGACAAGGGCAAGTATGAAAAGCAAATACCAGATCCTACCATTTTATAACACAATCAGTGCCAACTGTACCTTGTATCACTGTACTACTGTAACACCGTACCACTCTCACATATGAAAGTCATGTCAAAAATCCGGGACACCTGCCCTCAGCATATAATATCACAGAAGCATGCTCGTGGAATACAACATCACCGTCAGCATGTAACAAGTATAATGTACCCTACCAGTACATTGTGCCTTTTTAACAAAGAGAGTGAACAAGAATAAACTTTGCCGGTTTAAAACAGGAAGCTTATGATTAACCTAGGGACATCCGCCCGTATTATCATTATGCAATCCTACTCTTGGGACTATTTCACCCGCATAGGCCTTATGGACCCGCATGAGGTAATCTCCTCACATAGGCTGTATTCGCGCGTAAGCGCGTGGACGCGTGAGGTAATCTCGCCGCATAATCTTGGTCGCCGCATGGGACTATTTCACCCGCATGAGCCCTATGGACTCGCATGAGGTATTCCTCGCATCGTGGGTGTTACACCCCATAATTCCAGGACATGAATAAGAGAATAGACGCGAGAATACAAGACTTGAAAATTAGTACGAAAGAAAGAATTGTTTTTCCGACGGAAAATCTTTCAAACATCGGAAAGGAAAAATGTTCGTTGGTGAGAATTAGATTCTCAAAATGTATTATTCGAGGAGTATGGAATTTACTAACATTATGAAAATTTATTTTTACTGATTTGGTCACGTAGGGCCCACCCGAGGAATTTTACGTTTTGTGGGGCCCACGAGGGTTACGGAATTTTATGAACGAATGGGAGGGCGACACGTGTCACCCCCACATAGTCTTGGACGAATTAAGGCAAGGGTAAAATGGTCATTGACCATTGTAGATGAACAAGTCTTCAAGCTTGAGAAAATTGACCAAGTCAACTTGCCACTTGGATAAATATTAATTGCTCTTCATCCTAGCCTCACATGTGTTATTATCTAAGCCCTCCTTTGTATTATATATACCACACTAGTGCAAGACCAAGTCTTCAACACTTAGAAAAATTAGAGAACACTTGAGCTAGTGAGAGGAAGCTCTCGACTTTGTACCCCTTCCCACACAAAAAAATTTGCAATTGTTGTTCATTATTCACAAGACTTTAACTCAAGGTTCCTAGGGGTATTGTAAGGATATCTCAATAGAAAGATCTCGGAAAAAGCAGCGTTTTTCACGTTAGTATAGCGAAACCCTAAGGTGTTCTTCAACTTTGAAGATGGAACTTGAAGAGGAGTTCTTCATGAGCTTCTAAGGAGTGCTTGGAGCAGATTGGAACATAAGAGAGGAGCTAAAAGTTGCTAAGGATCGACTTTTACGCTTGGAAATTATTAGGGCTTATTGAGGTAAAATCTCCATCTTCTTAATGTAATTGAAGATTACATGTTATAGTAGTTAAGAAATGAGAATGTGGTATATATATTGAAGTTTGAAAAGATTTGGATCATGTCGACATGTTAAAACCAAAAAATGGACAAGTTAGCCATTAATGTTGTAATTAATTTGGACGGTAGTTACAATCGTCGCATGTTAAGGAAGAAAGGATTTATAGTTGTTGTAATTGTTATTATGTATATAACATATTGGAATAACAACTTGAATTGAAAAAGGAATTGAAAGGAACTTGATAATTGTTGGGAAAATGGTAGCCGAATATGGCTTGGAATTATTGGACAGTTTTATATTGATTGTGGGGCAGAATTTTACACGTCCTATTAGGCGTGTAATCCCCTTTGTATTTGCTGAATTGTTGGGCCTTAAATGTGGCGTTTGGTTATTGATTTTCGGGCCTTGAAAAAAGTGGAAAAGTACGTAGAAACAAAGGAAGTGCTGCCCGATTTTTCGTAAAATAAGAGACTTTACTGTTATACCCCGTATTTTTTCCAGAGTATGTATGTGAGGACGTACGTACAATTGTATAAGCCCTAATTAGGTTAAGAATGAAATTGTGAACTTTCAACGGAAAAGATTCCGAACCTTGTGAAGGAAATTTTACGCTTTTAATATTTTAACCAATTACGGATTTTTCCGAGAGATGAAATATTTTTGGACAAATAGGAGGGCGACATGTGTCACCCTTAGGTGGCATGTTTGGACGAAACAAGTGGGCAAGTGGCCAAGTCAAGAAGTCAAGTCTTGAAAGATATTTTGTGGGCAAGTGGGAAGCAAGCCTTGGACGTTTTTTAAGGTGCAAGTGGCTAGCCACATGTCTCTTTGTTGTGGGGGACATATGTCCCAAAGTTGTGGTGGACATATGTCCCAATGTTGTGGTGGACACTTGGTGGAAGACTCCACTCACACAAGCTACCTAATCACCCTCCACTTGCTTGAATCTTGGCCCTTGATTGTTCTATAAATACCCCCCTTAAGTGCAAGACTTAACCCGTCACTTAAACAAATTCCAAGTCTCCAAAATCCTTCCCCCTTTTTTGTAGTATCTCGTCCAAAACTCCGTCCCCCTTGAGAAGTCTCTCGCCGAAACACCCCCCTCCCCCCTTGGTAGAAAATTGTCTTCAAGTATTGTTACTATTCCAAAATACCTTAGCCTAAATCCCTTGTAGTATTCCCAAGTTACCTCTATACTAAAAGCCCGGAAATACTACTTTATATCCTTTAGTCACAAAACGAAACCCTAGGAAAATCTTCATAGTTGGTTGAAGTATTAAATAAAAGTTGTTTAGAAACTTCTAAGGGTTTCTTGGAGCTATCGGAGCGTGCAGAATAGGAGCTAAACGTTGTTCAGGATCGACATTTAATCTTGGATAATTTTGGGCTTATCGAGGTAATAATCTTTGTCCTTCTATTGTAATTGGAGATTACATATTGTGGTAGTTTAGAATTAAGTATAAGATATATAGAAGGATGGTATAAAAGAAGAGAATTGAACTGTACTTGCATTGGGCTGTATTTACAGTAGACTTGTGTAGTTTTACGGGTAGGGAAGTGCTGCCCAATTTTCCGTAGAATTAAGAACCTTACGCTTAGAATTTTCTACAGAGTAGTCTAGACGTTGATAGACGTATTTGACTATTATAGGTTGATACTCTGCGCGCGACATATTTGACTTGGCAGGTGGATTTAGCCGAGGAGGTATGTGGTTCTTCCTATCCTCTTGAGCATGATACTTTTGAAATATATATAGTACGGTAGACGTACATGTGTTAACTAAACTTGGTTTTACTTTGATGTCTTTTGACTTGAGTTTTAAATGATAAGAATCTTGGAAGTATTTCAAAAGAGTTATGAATCATTTTAGAAAGAAAAGTAATACTTGGTTTTAAAAGCTTAAGAGTTATACTAGCTTTATGGGAAGTTAGGTATAACGACTTAAGAAAGATAAAAGGAACGGTTTACTTATTTGTTTATGAAAGCCTTGTATTGATTTCTGGAAAGTGTAGTAAGATGGTTTGATAAGTAAACATGTTATGATGCCACGTGTGTTAGTGCCTTGTGATGTTTGTGTAAGGGGGTTATTCTTGGTGTGCTTACGTTGTTAAACGATAAGCGTTATCTTGCTATTATATCACATACCCACGACTTGTTATGATGCAGGACTTGCCACCTCGATGCGAGGAATACCTCATGCGGGTCCATGTGACCTATGCGGGTGCGGGAGTTCGAGATTGATCACTCCGGGTGTATTCTGGCCGTCTGAGGATACCTCATGCGATCTATAGGACTATCGCGGACTTGAGTCGAGGATGATGCAGCGGGTTAGCTACCCCGTCGCGAGAATACCTCATGCGGGCCTATGTGGCCTATATGCGGTGCGGGAGTTCGAGATTAGGCACGCATAATGATACTATGGGCGAATGGCCTTGCCCGATCATTAGCGGCCTAGAAAAGACCGATTATGTTATATTTATTTTGCTCTTGGTTATCTTTGTGGCACTATGTGCGATTACATTGGTTGTTTCGTACATATTTGTAAAATTGGTTTTAAAATGATATGATTTCATTTAAGTACTTTCTGATTTCACATACTTGGTACTGTTATCTTGACCTCCTTGAAGCTGCGTTCATGTCGCAGGTAGAGGTACTCCTGTTGTTGATCCCCGCTCCTAGGATCATCGTTTCTGCTTTTGGGAAAGCCCTGTTTCTCCGGAGGCTTGTCGTATGGGTATGATCTCCCTGCCATTGTAGCTTTATGTACATTCAGGGTATGGCGGGGCCTTGTCCCGCCATAGTTGTTTACATTCCTAGAGGTCTGTAGTCCTATTGTAAAGTTGGGATGTAACTGTTCACTCTTCATGTATATATACATGCCGAAAGGCAATCTTTTCTTGGATAAACTGTTTCTCATTTCATAATTGTTTCATGTCTTGTTTTTATATTCCTCTGGTTACTCTGATGTATGTCTACTTAGGTTCCCGGGTAAGGCACCAGTCACGGGCCCGGGTTCGGGTCGTGACAAAAATGGTATCAGAGCAGTTAATCCTCGGAAAGTGTCTACAGACCGTATCTAGTAGAGTCTTGATTATCGGTGTGTTGTGCACCACACCAATAATCAGGAGGCTATAGGATATTTAGGATTGGTTTCCATTCTTCTCACTCTGAGATCGTGCCTTAGAGCTGTGTTATAAGTTGGACCCCTCTAACGTATTTCTTTTACCACCCGATTATGCCTCGCATGAGCAACCGGGCCCGAAGGGCAAGCGAGGAGGCTGCTAGTAGGACAGAAGTCGCGAGGCGAGCCCGGACTTTACGAGGCGATACATCGAGCGGCGAGTTCTACGATGCCGCCCGGCCCAGAGTTTAGAGCGCAGCGTGTGGCGAGACCACGATACCTGCGCCTCCGTCCCACGGCTGGAAGCGAGAGAGATGGGTTCTGAGGAGATGGCGATTACTAGCGAGTTGTGGCGGACACGAGGATAGGATGGGCGCATCAGTTCGATGGTACCGTGGTTCACCCGGATCGGATAGCTTGAGACTACGGGATTTTTACGAGTTGTAGCCCGCGAGTTCTACGGGTGAGGCACGAGGATGATCGCGAGAGTTCATCAAGCGATTCTGACGGATCATGAGAGTGATCAGGGCTTCGGAGACCGAGTCAGTGGTCTTAGGTTCACATCGGTTGCGTGATACTGCAGTCGAATGGTTTGATTCGTGGGAGCTGTCCCGAGGAGAGCATGCCCTTCCAGCGGTATGGGACGAGTTCTCGGAGGCTTTTCTCAACCACTTTTTGCCTCCGCAGATGAGGAGAACGCGTGCCGGCAATTTACGATCTTTGAGGCAGAGAGAGGCGCCGCGATCGGGAGTACAACGTGGAGTTCGACTCGTTGGCTCGATATGTCCCCGCATTGGTGGCAGACATGGAGGACCGAGTGCACCGCTACATCACCGGGCTCGACGACTATTTGGCAGAGGGTTGCTCAGGTGTAGCTCTTCAGCCGGGCATGGACAATGCCCGCATGCAGGCTTATGCACTGGGATGTGAGGAGCGTAGAGGCGGCCAGTTGGCCGATATCCGGCGAGAAGAAGGCGAGCAGGTAGGATCTTTTGGTAGCTCTCGGGGTGGGCGATCTCGGCCAGACTAGACTTGCACCACCGCCCGATTGAGCACTCCTACACCGTCTTGGGGCGGCCGAGGTATTTGAGGCGGTCGGGGCCCGGGACTTGGACCTCGAGTAGCGAGGGTGCTAACCGATCGAGTCCTCTCGGTGTGTCGGTGTGGTAGATTCCATCACGGGAGTTGTGGTACTACTTCGGGAGTTTGCTAAACTTGCGGCCAGCAGGGTCACTATCGCGGCTGTCAGGCCGAGCGGCGGATGGTAGGGTCGACCTACGGTCTTCGCGGGTCTTCATCTCCTGATTACTCGCCCGGAGTAGGGTGCTCGAGGATCAGTCGCGGTGGCGAGTGCGTGGCGGGGTCTAGTTCTAGCGGTCCTCGAAGCGCATTTATGCCTTGTCGGTAAGCGGGACGGGAGGCATCACGGATGTCGTCCACGGTACCTTATCGGTTTCTTGTTGTAGCGTGTATGCCTTGATAGATCCGGGTTCTACTTTGTCCTATATATCTCCCCATATTGCTAGTAGGATAGGGATAGAGCCTGAGTCCATAGACCCTTTTGAGGTAGCTACGCCAGTGGGTGATTCGGTGGTAGTTGAGCGGGTATATAGGGCTTGTCCAGTAACTATATGCAGTCGTCAGACCCTAGCCGACTTGATAGAGTTGGATATGACTGATTTTGATGTGATCATGGGTATGGATTGGCTAGATTCTTGCTACGCCAATGTGGACTGCGAGCGAGGTTGATGCAGTTCGATTTCTGAGGCCGGTTATTGAGTGGGAGGGGAACACTGTGTCGCCGAGGGGTAGGTTTATTTCTTACCTCATTCGGGTGTTTGATACTAAGGCTGCGATACCATATTTTCAGTCAGTTCCAGTAGTCAGAGAGTTCCCAGATGTGTTTCCAGACGACCTCCCGGGTATCCCTCCTGAGAGGGAGATAGAGTTTTGTATCGATGTGCTGCCAGCCACTCGGCCTATATCCATTCCGCCATACAGAATGACACCTGCCGAGTTGAGAGAGTTGAAGGACCAGCTGAGAGATTTGCTGGAGAAGGGCTTCATCAGGCCTAGTGTTTCTCCCTGGGGAGCGCCGGTATTGTTCGTGAAGAAGAAGGACGTGACGCTGCGCATGTGTGTTGATTACGAGCGGCCGAACAAGGTGACTATTAAGAACGAATACCCGCTTCCGGGATTGATGATTTGTTCGACGATTGCGAGTGCGAGATGTTTCTCCAAGATTGACCTGCGATCGGGATATCATCAGGTGCGAGTTAGAAAGGCGGATGTCCCAGGACTACATTCGGACGTGCAGGCACTATGAGTTGAGGTTATGTTTTGGTTTGACCAATGCTCGTGGTATTTATGGATGTGATGAACCGAGTGTTCAAGCCATTTTGGATACGTTTGTGATAGTATTCATTGATGACATATTGGTTTATTCGCTCAGGCGAGGAGCATGCGGAGCATTTGAGGCTTGTCTTGAGAGTTCTCGAGACCAGCGGTTATGCGCCAAGTTTTCCAAATGTGAGTTTTGGTTGGCTTGGTGGCTTTTCTCGGGCACATTGTGGGGCCGATGGTATTGAGTGGATACGGCCAAGATCGAGGCGATCGGGGAGTTGGCCTAGGCCTACTACTCGGCAGTGCGCGACTTTACGGGCCTTGCAGTTACTATCGGAGGTTCGTGGAGAAGTTTGCTTCTATTTCGACACATTTGACTAAGTGACTCGAAGCGGCTAAGTTTGATGGACGGATGCTTGTGAGGAGGGCTTTGATTCTTGAAGGAGAGGTTGGCGACCGCCCAGTTCTTACTCTTCCGAGAGGGCCTGCGGCTATGTGGTGTATTGTGATGCGTCGGGCATCGGGCTTGGATGTGTGTTAATGCGGCGGGGTAAGGTTATAAGCGTCACGCATCTCGGCGACTCAAGAAGCATGAGAAGAACTACCCGCATGATTTGGAGTTGGCAGCGGTGATTCACGCCTTGAAGATCTGGAGACACTATTTGTATGGAGTTCATGTGGATATTTACATAGACCACAAGAGCCTTCAGTATATCTTCACCAGGAGGAGGTGAACTTCGGCGAGGCGGTGGTTAGAGTTACTCAAGGATTATGATGTCGATATCTGTACCACCCGGGGAAGGCGATATTGTGGCGGATGCCCTTAGTCGTAGGTCGATGGGAGTCTATCGGATGTGCGGCCGAGATGAGGGCATGGTCGCGAGTTACATCGGCTAGAGAGCCTTGGAGTCGTGATTGGTTACGATAGCGATGGGGTTCGGTTCGAGAGGTTGCCGAGTCTTCCATCGTCGAGGAGGTGAAGAGGCAACAGTTTGAGGATCCGATTTTGACACGGTATCGTGATACGGCTCTTCGTGAGGGGAAGGGTCCTTTTGAGGTAGCACTTGATGGGGTGCTAAGGTTTGAGGCAGGTTGTGTGTTCGGATATTGCGGGACTTGACAGCGAGTTCTAGGGAAGCACACAGCGCAGCGTTACTCTATCCATCCGGGTCGACAAAGATGTACCACGACCTCGGATCGTGTATTGGTGGGATGGCACGAAGAGGGCGTTGCGAGTTTGTTGCTCGATGCGTGTTGTCGGCGGTAAAGGTAGAGCACGGAGGCACGGTGGGTTGTTGCGGCTATAGAGATTCGGCGTGGAAGTGGGAGGTGATCAACATGGACTTTATTATGGGTTACCTCGCACTCGGAGGAAGCATGATTCTATCGGGTTATCGTCGACAGTGTGAAATCCGCCCACTTTCTTCCGTCGGGATGACTTTTCGGTGAGGATTATGCTAGACTTTACATCAGAGATTGTGAGGCTGCATGGGGTCCTATTTCTATCATATCGACGGAGGAGCCCGGTTCTGGCTAACTTCGGAGGTCTTTCGAGAAGGATTAGGGGCCTTGAGTGAGCCTCGATCGCATTCCATCCTCGAACATCTGGTGGCAGAGCGTACTATCCGGACTCTTGAGGATATCTTTGCGAGCTGTGTTATTGATTTCAGGGTAGGCGGGAGGATCATTTGCGCTAGTAGAGTTTGCGTATAATAACAGCTACCATTCCAGTATCCAGATGGCGCCTTATGAGGCCTTATATGGGAGGAAGTGCAGGTCACCGATAGGCTGGTTCGATGTGGGCGAGGTGCAGTTAGTCGGGTCGGACTTGATACAGCAGGCAGTGGATAAGGTGAAGCTTATCCAGGAGCGATTGTTGACAGCTCAGAGTCGATAGAAGTCGTATGCAGATCATCATCGTCGGCATCTGGAGTTTGAGGTTGATGATTGCGTTTTTCTGAAGGTGTCACCTATGAAGGGTGTGATGAGATTTGGGAGGAAGAAACTTCGGCCCAGTACATTGGGCCTTATCAGTTGTCGCGAGGTAGGCAAGGTTTCCTATGAGTTGGATCTGCCGTCCGTCTGGAAGCGGTGCATCCGGTTTTCATGTTTCTATCTTTGAGAGATGTATCGGAGATCCATCTAGAGTGCACCCGATTGACGATGTCCAGGTGACTGAGGGGTTGTCGTATGAGGAGATTCCCATAGCAATAATCGATCGTCAGGTTAGGCGTCTGCGGACAAAGGATGTGGCTTCCGTCAAGGTCTTATGGCGGAACGAGAACAGAGAGGAGATGACGTGGGAATCAGAGGAGGACATGAGGCAGAAGTATCCTCACTTATTCCCCACACCTCCAGGTAACTCATTTTCCTACTTGTTGGTTTTAATTATCATATCTGCTTAAGTGTTGTATTGTGGCCATGTGTGGCATTTGCAAATTGTTTAAGTTGTGAGGAGCTATGCCGTTATCTGTTTTAATTGAATCTAGAAGGAACATTCGGGACGAATGTTTCTAAGGAGGGAAGAATGTTATACCCCGTATTTTTTCCAGAGTATGTATGTGAGGACGTACGTACAATTGTATAAGCCCTGATTAGGTTAAGAATGAAATTGTGAACTTTCAACGGAAAAGATTCCGAACCTTGTGAAGGAAATTTTACGCTTTTAATATTTTAACCAATTACGGATTTTTCCGAGAGATGAAATATTTTTGGACCAATAGGAGGGCGACATGTGTCACCCTTAGGTGACATGTTTGGACGAAACAAGTGGGCAAGTGGCCAAGTCAAGAAGTCAAGTCTTGAAAGATATTTTGTGGGCAAGTGGGAAGCAAGCTTTGGACGTTTTTTAAGGTGCAAGTGGCTAGCCACATGTCTCTTTGTTGTGGGGGACATAAGTCCCAAAGTTGTGGTGGACATATGTCCCAATGTTGTGGTGGACACTTGGTGGAAGACTCCACTCACACAAGCTACCTAATCTACACCCTCTACTTGCTTGAATCTTGGCCCTTGATTGTTCTATAAATACCCCCCTTAAGTGCAAGACTTCATCCACTTAAACAAATTCCAAGTCTCCAAAATCCTTCCCCCTTTGTTGTAGTATCTCGTCCAAAACTCCGTCCCCCCTTGAAGTATTGTTACTATTCCAAAATACCTTAGCCTAAATCCCTTGTAGTATTCCCAAGTTACCTCTATACTAAAAGCCCGGAAATACTACTTTATATCCTTTAGTCACAAAACGAAACCCTAGGAAAATCTTCATAGTTGGTTGAAGTATTAAATAGAAGTTGTTTAGAAACTTCTAAGGGTTTCTTGGAGCTATCGGAGCGTGCAGAATAGGAGCTAAACGTTGTTCAGGATCGACATTTAAGCTTGGATAATTTTGGGCTTATCGAGGTAATAATCTTTGTCCTTCTATTGTAATTGGAGATTACATATTGTGGTAGTTTAGAATTAAGTATAAGATATATAGAAGGATGGTATAAAAGAAGAGAATTGAACTGTACTTGCATTGAAATTTGTATTCTGATGACTTGTGTAGTTTCACGGGTAGGAAGTCTTTGCCCAATTTTCCGTAGAATTAAGAACCTTCTGCTTAGAATTTTCTACAGAGTAGTCTAGACGTTGATAGACGTATTTGACTATTATAGGTTGATACTCTGCGCGCGACATATTCGACTTGGCAGGTGGATTTAGCCGAGAAGGTATGTGATTCTTCCTATCCTCTTGAGCCTGATACTTTTGAAATATATATAGTACGGTAGACGTACATGTGTTAACTAAACTTGGTTTTACTTTGATGTATTTTGACTTGAGTTTTAAATGATAAGAATCTTGGAAGTATTTCAAAAGAGTTATGAATCATTTTTGAAAGAAAAGTAATACTTGGTTTTAAAAGCTTAAGAGTTATACTAGCTTTATGGGAAGTTAGGTATAACGACTTAAGAAAGATAAAAGAGCAGTTTACTTATTTGTTTATGAAAGCCTTGTATTGATTTACGGAAAGTGTAGTAAGATGGTTTGATAAGTAAACATGTTATGATGCTACGTGTGTTAGTGTCTTGTGATGTTTGTGTAAGGGGTTATTCTTGTTGTTCTTACGTTGTTAAGCGATAAGCGTTATCTTGCTATTATATCACATACCACGACTTGTTATGATGCGAGGACTTGCCACCGATGCGAGGAATACCTCATGCGGTCCATGTGACCTATGCGGGCTGCGGAGTTCGATTGATCACTCGGGTGTATTCTGGCCGATGTGAGGATACCTCATGCGGTCCATAGGACTATCACGGACCGGGGTCGAGGATGATCGCGGGTTAGCTACCCCGATCGAGGAATACCTTATGCGGGCCTATGTGGCCTATGCGGTGCGGGAGTTCGAGATTAGGCACGCATAATGATACTATGGGCGAATGGCCTTGCCCGATCATTAGCGGCCTAGAAAAGACGGTTATGTTATATCTATTTTGCTCTTGGTTATCTTTGTGGCACTATGTGCGGTTACATTGGTTGTTTCGTACATATTTGTAAAATTGGTTTTAAAAATGATATGATTTCATTTACAGTATTTTCCGTTTCACATACTTGGTACCTGTTGTACTGACCTCCTTGAAGTGCGTTAAATCGCGGTAGAGTACTCTGTTGTTGATCCCCGCTCCTAGGATAACCGTTTCTGCTTTTGGGAAAGCCCCGTTTCTCCGGAGGCTTGTCGTTTGGGTATGATCTCCCTGCCATTGTAGCTTTATGTACATTCAGGGTATGGCGGGGCCCTGTCCCACCATAGTTGTTTACATTCCTAGAGGTCTGTAGTCATGTTGTAAAGTTGGGATGTAACTGTTCACTCTTCATGTATATATACATGCCGAAAGGCAATCTTTTCTTGGATAAACTGTTTCTCATTTCATAATTGTTTCATGTCTTATTTTTATATTCCGCTGGTTACTCTGATGTATGTCTACTTAGGTGCCCGGGTAAGGCACCAGTCACGGGCCCGGGTTCGGGTCGTGACACTTACACTTAGTATGATTCTAGTTAAAAAGTGAGGAGTTGATAGACATGTTATGATTAATATAGGTTGAAGTACTACGAGTAGCGTATTCTACTTAAAGGATGGAATAACTCAAGGTTGAAGTACTTTGGAGCATTTTGCTACTTGTCGATAATCGTCGCGAGGTATGTGAACCTCTTCCTCCTTTTGGCATGATTCTATGTATGAATTATACATGTGGTGTTATTTCATGATTCCTTCTACTCTTAGAAGTTAAGAGGTATGTATGTTGATTTACTCTATGTGAAAGTTATGTCTAAGTTATCCTAAGTTCTTACCAAGTCTTATGGGGGATGTTGGTAAGAGTCGTTACGAGGTATTTGGAGTCAAGTTGACTTTGCTAAGTTACTGCACGAATGAGAATAAGTATCGAACAGGCCACTGCAGCGCTAATAAAAGAAAATGTATCGACAATCAATTAAACTAAAATGAGTAGAATCCTCCATCTGCATAGAAACTAAGATAAGACAAAATTGTATTACATTTTCTAGATCATGACTGCTTTAATAAGATCGTTATAAACAAGTATAACCTATTTACAATACATGAAAGTATATGTTACTTAATTTAAAGAGTTTACGTACGAAGTTTTAAGACTATGAACCTTGAATTCTTAAAAGGTTAAGAAACTTTATTTTTCAAGTTATGGGACTTGATTCTTAAAGGAAGAAATGACTTGATTTAAAAATATAGAATACTTGATTTGGAAAGTATGAATTTCTTGATATTCTAAAGATAAGAGACTTGAAATTCTAAGTTAAGAAACTTGATTTCTAAAGTTAAGATACTTGAAGTATTTTAAAAGTTATGTAACTGGATTTGAAAGTATAAGTCTCTTGGTTATAAAAAGAATGAATTAGTCTAAGGCATAAAGTTAGTATAATGACTTTATGGGAAGTTGGTTATAATAACTTTATGGAAGGTTAAGAGAATGGCTTTCTCTAGTAATGTAAACAAAGAATGACTTGAAATAAGGAAGGGCAATTTGATTTAAAGGTATCACTTGCTTAAGTTTTAAAGTAAGGGTCACTTGATTTAGAAGCCGAGAAATGTATTTCTAAAAGTGTAGTGACTTATGTGAAATGTAAACAAGCATTGATACTACGGGTGTTGGTATCTTGGGATTTTATATGAAAATGAGTCTTTTGAAAAGAATGGAAGTACGTAGTACTTTGGGTTAAATTCCCGGATTTTTATGTAATAAGAAAGTGCCTTGAGTATATAAAATGAAAGTCTAAAGATTTTATGAACTTGCCTATGCTTGTTGTGATAGCCTTGGGTGCAAGTATTATATGTTACGCTGCCGTGACTCTCAGTTGGAGGGCCGGCTGTCTTGTTGTAAATTTACTTGGACGTACCGACAGTGACGGAGGCTTCCACGGGTATGCTTCCATTGTGATTGATCCTTGGACTTGCTTATACGATGTGGGATTCCGGGGTATGCTTCCATTGTGATTGATCCTTGGACATGCTTATACGATGTGGGATTCCGGGGCATGCGACCAGGATGCGGGTTAGATTCCCGGATTTATTTTATTACCCCATGGCCATGCTTATACGATGAGGGATTCCGGGGTATGCGACCATGTTATGTACAATTATTACTCCATGGATTAGCTCCCCATGAATACATGTACCCGAGATGAGGGATTCCACGGGCATGTTATATATGATTATTACCCATGGCCATGCTTATACGATGAGGGATTCCGAGGCATGCGACCATGTTATGTACGATTATTACTCCATGGATTATCTCTCTATGAAGACATGTATCCGAGATGAGGGATTCCACGGGCATGTTATATACGATTATTACCCCCATGGATTAGCTCTCCATGAAGTCATGTACCCGAGATGAGGGATTCCACGGGCATGAGATATATATATATATATATATATATATATATATATATATATATATATGTATTGTATGTGTGTACGCCGACAGTGAGGTGGGATGCCACGGGCGCGTCACATGGTTATATTTTACACTTAAAGTGTCGCGATGATGTGGGATTCCACGGGAAGGAGATATCTATATATGCATTGTATATGTGTACGCCGACAGTGAGGTGGGATGCCACGGGCGCGTCACATGGTTATATTTTACACTTATGGCTGTCGGCAGTGATGGGGGATTCCACGGGCACGCTATGATATTTGAGGGCTTGCGTCCGTAGCCCTGTGTGACTATTGTTCATGTGTTGAAATAGTCTTTAAAAGGTAAAACTGACTTTCATTACTTTCACTTTGGCAAGGCACAGTGTACTGTTATTTTGGTTATCATGCATGTCTCCAGCTTTTTATAGACTGTTATGATTTCATTACAGTATTTTCAGTTTCGCATACTTGGTACATATTTAAATCGACTTCGCCCGAAGCTGCGTTCATACCGCAGGTTGAGGTACATAGCTTGCTGATCCGCACTCTTAGGATCACTGTTCAGTTGGTTGGAAAGCTCCATTATTTCGGAGGCTTGGTATTTTGGTACAGTCCCTGAGGTTGTAGATTTTGTACATTCAGGGGTATGGCGGGGCCATGTCCCGTCACAGTTGTTATGTCAAGAGTTCTTAGAGGTCTGTAGTCATATCTTGTGGATTGGGTTTTGTAAAAAAATGAGGTAACTGCTTTTTGGGTTACGTGTATATTTTTTTGGAAGGTGACCTTATCGGCTATCCTATTATTATTTCTTGTTAAGTTTATGTATGTTCCGCTGATTATATCTGATGTATACCTGTAAGGGTGCCCAGGTAGGGCACCAGTCGCGGGCCCGGGGTCGGGTCGTGACAAAAGTGATATCAGAGCAGTTAGTCCTCGGAAAGTGTCTACAGATCGTGTCTAGTAGAGTCTTGATTATCGGTGTGTTGTGCACCACATCTATAATCAGGAGGCTGCAGGACATTTAGGATTGATTTTCATTCTTCTCACTCTGAGATCATGCGATAGAGTTGTGTTGTTAGGGTCGTCTCTCCCTAACGAGTTATGGTGATTGCAGCTATGAGAAAGGCAGCAGTGACCCAGGAAGGGCTATGCGGATTGCGTATCCAGGTTGGTAATGATTGTAGTATAGTTGGTATAATGACATACATCTATACGGAGTTACGTATGAGGGTCATTTATGGGTTTCCTAGAATGATTTTAGATTACCAAGAGTTGGTAAGGACTAACTAGATACCGGGAAGGTATGAAATAGTTAATGAATTCTCGCCAAGGTCTTATGTTTTATTTTGAGCTATTTGGGAAAGGATGAGATGTCTGATAGGGTAATGAACCCTTAAGAGGTCATGTTAAGGAACTTAGTGGAATGTCGTGTTAATAGATTAAGCTACATGGTAGGATTAAGAGAATTGTACAGATGAGATCCGTATGGAGTAAGTAATGGTTGTTGTGATCAAAACGACATGATTATGGTATTATGAGAAGTTATTGTACAGTTCTGAGGACTTGTCACGACCGACCGGGCGATCCGGTGCCCTACCTGGGCACCCTTACAGGTATACATCAGAGATAATCAGCGGAACATACATGAAACTTATAAAATAAAACAACAGAAGTAAAACAACAGGTTAGCCGATAGGGCTACCTTCCTGGACATATATATATACAACCGAAAGCAGTTGCCTCCTTTCCTTTACAAACTGACCCACAATATATGACTACAGACCTCTAAGAGTTTTAACATAACAACTGTGGCGGGACAGGGCCCCGCCATACCCCTGAATATACATGAATCTACAACCTCAGGGAAAACCGTACCAAGAGATAAGCCTCCGGAGCAAATGGAGCTTTTTCCCAAAAACTGAACCGAGATCCTAAGAGCAAGGATCACCAACAGTACCTAAAACTGCGGGTATGAGCAGCCCCGAAGAAGTCGATACAACAGGTACCGAATATGGAACAGAAATAACGTACAGTAAACAGATCATAACTGTACAAAAGAAATGACAGGGACAAGTATAAAAAGTACATACCAGATCCTGCCGTGTCATTACCACTTATGAACTTAATCGTACCTTATTATCTTTTCCCATTTTCAATAAAAGTTATAGTCACATTCTTACGTACATGATTAGGAAAAATCATTAAGTTCATTACCATATAACTTACTTATCTTTCATAACATAATCCGGCCCTTTAAGGAGGGACGCATATACTACCCGGCCCAATCTAGGACGCGATCAAGTCACACAAATATCAAAGCGTGCCCGTGGAATCCCCCATCACTGCCGACAGCTATAAGTGTAAAATATGACCATGTGACGCGCCCGTGGCATCCCACCTCACTGTCGGCGTACACATACACAACACATATATATATCTCCTGCCCGTGGAATCCCACATCACTGCCGACAGCCGTAGGTGTAACATATAACCATGTGTCGCGCCCGTGGCATCCCACCGGTGTCGATACATACAATATATATATATATATATATATATATATATATAACGCGACGCATGCCGGAATCCTACATCGTATAAGCATGGCCATAACGTGCCCTCGGCGTCCCTCATCGTAGTGCGTGTCTTCGTGGGAGCTAGCCCGTGGAGTAATAATATAACATGCCGGAATCCTCATCGTGGTACATGTCTTCGTAGGAGCTAGCCCATGGAGTAAAATATAACATGGTCGCATGCCGGAATCCCACATCGTATAAGCATGCCATGGAGTAATAAAGCGCGAGCATCTAAACCGCATCCTGGCTGCATGCCCCGGCATCCCTCATCGTATAAGCATGACCAAGATCAATCACAATGGAAGCATACTCGTGGAATCCCCCGTCACTTCCGGTCGTCGATAAAATGTCCAGCATCTAACGCGTCACGGTCACATGCCGGAATCCCACATCGTATAAGCATGTCCAAGGATCAATCATGATGGAAGCATACGTGGAATCACATCACCATCGATGCGTCCAAGTAAACTTATAACAAGACAATGCCCTCCAACCGAGAGTCACGACAACGTAACATATAATACTTGCACTTAAAGCTATCACAAGCAAATACAGTTCATTAAACCTTTAGACTTCCATTTTATAAACTCATGGCACTTAGTTTCACACATAAAAATCCGGGAATTTAACCCCAAGTACTACATGCTTACATTCTTTTCAAAAGATTCCTTTTTCATATAAAACCCCAAGATACTAACACCCGCAGTATCAAGGTTTGTGTACATTTCACATAAGTCACTATACTTTAGAAATACATTTCTCGGCTTCTAAATCAAGTGACCCTTACCTTAAATCTTTAAGCAAGTGATACCCTTAAATCAAATTGCCCTTCCTTAATTCAAGTTATTTCTTTGATTACTTTATTAGAGAAAACCATTCTCTTAACCTTCCATAAAGCCGTTATAACCAACTTCCCATAAAGCCGTTATAACCATTTATGGTTTTAGACAAACTCATTCCTTTTATAACCAAGAGACTTATACTTTTTTAAAACCAAGTATTATATATATTCAAATCAATTCTCTTAACTTTCAAAGTACCATTAGTCTCTTAACCTTTAGAAATCAAGTGACTCCTTTTATTATAAAACTTTAGGCAATTGATGCCTTAAAATCAAGTTACCTTTTCACTAAAATCAAGTCATTTATCTTTCCATAAAGCAAATATAACCAACTTCCCATAAAGTCGTTATATTCACTTTATACCTTAGCCAAAAATATAATTTCCTATCCAAGGGACTTATACGTTTAAAACGGAACAAGTATCACATACCTTAAAACGCTTCAAGTCCCTTAACTTAATAAAACCTAAGACATCCTTTATTCTTTCAAAGAAGTGAGTTAATCTCCTAACTCACCCGACTAGGCTCTTCATAAAACTAGTAAAGGATATCAAGGAGTTGTACGTCTACCGTACTACATACGTGCAACTAGTCATGCTCAAAAGATAGGAAAAGTTCTACATAGAGTAAATCACACAACTACCTCTTAACTTCTAAGAGTAGAAGGAAACATGAAATGATACCACAGGTATATTCCATACATAGAATCATGCCAAAGGAAGGAAGAGGTTCACATACCTCGCGACGATTATCGACAAGTAGCAAAATGCTCCAAAGTACTTCAACCTTGATAGCTATTCCATCCTTCAAGTAGGATACGCTATACTTAGTACTTCAACCTATAATGGTCAATCGTCCATTAATCTCTTACTTCAAACGTAGAATATTCTAAGTGCTAAGTCACTAAATTCTACGGAAAATCGGACAACACCTCCTTTGTTTCTACTTACTTTGCCACCTTTTTCAAGGCCGAATAAAATAACCAAACACGCCACATTTAAGGCCCAGACAATGCAATCAACAATAGGGGATTACACGCCTACCAGATGTGTAAAATTCTGCCCCACAATAGATATCAAACTAACACAACTACTAGTCCAATTTCGGCCATATAGAGTACCACAATACCAATTCTTATCCAATTTCCATTTCAATCCAAATGGTTTAATATAACATGTTATCTAGCCACAATTGGTTATAACTACTACAATCCTCAAGTAGGTAAATATGCGACGATTACTAATAAACGACCAATTAGTAATCCAACTTCAAGTGGCTAATATAACATTTCAGATTTAAGCTACAAGCAATCCATAATACTTATGAACTTCAACATATCAACTTCATGCTAGCAACATGTAAAGCTAACAACAACAATATATATATAATCTTGTAACACAATTAAGAGACAAGATTATACCTCAATGAATCTCAATCCAACTCCAAATCCGAATTTGCTCCTTAGCAACTTAGAGCCTCTTCAAGACGCTTCAATCCGCTAGTTGAGACCCTTAGAACAACACCAACAAACTTCCTTCAAAACTCCAAACAAAACCTAGAAAGACAACTAGGTTTTCGCTTTGCGACTAACCCGAAAACTTATCTTTTTCTGAGATTTTTCTATTGAGATATGCTTACAATACACTCAAGAACCTTGGTTTAAAGTGTGGAGCTTAATGGACAAGGAACAAAAAAAATTTCTTTTCAAATGCAAGGAACCCGAGAGCTCTTTGTGAGTTTCATCCAATTTCTTGAAATTTTTTCAAAGTGTTGGGCTCTCTCTTGCTACTAGTAGTATTATATAGGGACATGGAGGGTCAAGATGTAACCAAATGGGTGTCTAGGATGAGGTTCTCTTAAATATCAAGCTTGTGGTCCCATTGACCAAGTCAATTATCTCAAACTCTACTACTTGCAAGACTTGTCTTCCTAACAAGGGTCAAATGACCCTTGTGCCCTTGTGATTTCGTCCAAGACCTCAATGAGGGGGGTGACACGTGTCGCCCTCCCATTCGTCACAATATTACGTTTTCCGACAATTCCATAATTCCGATAAATTTTTACAAGTCTCAAATCTTAACACTCGTGAGTTCTTACGTACGTTCTTACAACATGTCCTGCACAAACGGGGTGTAACATTCTTCCCCCCTTAGAAACATTCGTCCCCGAATGTTCTTTCGGAGTCAAACTTATAAGTAGCGACATAGTTTCCTTTCACAACCCCGACATACCAACAATGCCACACATGGCCCTAATACCTCGCACACGCATATCTGTCCATCATAAGCCCAAAAGAGATTATCTTTTCGTACTTCCAACTCCTTCTAACATATACATAGTCTCAATATAATCTGTTCATGAAACTTAAACATACCACAACTTTATCATGCATACAAGTTTCTAAAGGGCCAAAGACATACACGAAATCATATAGGCGGTTCAAAGGACCGCTAAGCTGGAACTTCCACGGACCTGTCACGGCCTGTATGCATAAACATCTGCCTAGCTATGGAAGCGAAGAACCCATCGATCCGATGAAGTGCGCTATCCCGCGATGCCACCTGCGGTGGACAGTCTCTCACGAAATGGCCTGGCCCGTAAGCATAACAATTTGTCAGTAGTCGACACTCCCAAAATGGAATCTACTACGGTGACCACACCGGGCAAAGGTGGCTTCCAGCTGGTATTCTCGGACATGTGAACACGTAGCCTGGAGCCCTAACCTGCTCCGAATATCCCGGTGACCAAACCTCGGCGGAAGGCGGGAAGGAGCACTCTGTGCCGGTTGAGATGTAGACCTAGTCTGCTGTTGAGGCTGTCCGCCTCGAAAGTTACCACGAATCCTGCGTCACGGCCTCTTGGGTGGCTTTGAGTCTAGTGACCCGCTCTCTCTCTGTCCTCTATCCCTGCGCATAAGCTTGCATCTGGCAATATCCATACCGGTGAAGGCGGCTCCCGTCATGCAGAATCATATAATGGTCTAGCCCATCACATAACGGTGAACTCTGTCGCCCATATCGGCCCACAATAGTGTGCCCATACCTGGCCAACGAGTCAAACTCCAGGTTGTATTCCCTGATGGTCCTCCCATTCTGCCTCAATGACAAGAACCTATCAACACGGGATCTCCTCATTTCAGGAGGCAAAAAGTGATCAAGAAAGGCCTCCGTGAACTCATCCCAAACTGCCGGACGAGCACCCACACCTCGGCTCCCAAGACTCAAACCAGTTCAACGCAATATCGCGTAACGGTAGAAAGCTAACACAACCGACTGCGTCTCACGAGGCCCTAAGCACTGCATAGTCATTGTAGCGCGAGCGAACTCTTGAGATCATCCTCGGATCTCGAACCATAAAACTCGGGTGGACTACAACCCGAAAATCCCGAATCCTCAAATCGGCTCTAGGGTTAGCTACCGCTCCCGTTTTGCCTACCACTATGCTAGTCAATAGCACGACCACTCTCCATAATCTCTAAACTACGCCTGCTGCAGGCCCGGAGGCTCGGGTACCGGAACCTCTGGAGCTACTGCCACTCTCGGCTCCTCTAATACCGGTGTGTGGAGTTCGCCGATCCGCCTACTACCTCGGGCATAGTCGTGCTGAGTCAGTGTAACCGTCGAGTGGCGCTAGCGACTCCTGCCTTTGCCTTGTCCTTCGGGCCCAGTCGCCTTCCGTGGAGGCATAAGCGTTACATAAGAAGGGGTCGAGAGGATTCAACCTACTAGGATGCTCTGTATGCGATCTCGAAAGAGAGAAGAATGGAAACCAATCCTAAATGTCTGCTGACCTCACGATTATAGATGTGGTGCCTGACACACCGATAATCAAGACTCTACTAGACACGGTGCATGAGACACTTTCAGAGACTAAGCGCTCGATACCATTTTTGTCACGACAGGCCGGGCATGGCGGTGCCCTACCTAGGCACCCTTACAGGTATACATCAGAGATAATCAGGGGAACATACATGAAACTTATAAAATGAAATAACAGAAGTAAAACAACAGGTTAGCCGATAGGGCTACCTTCCTGGACATATATATATACAACCGAAAGCAGTTGCCTCCTTTCCTTTACAAACTGACCCACAATATATGACTACAGACCTCTAAGAGTTTTAACATAACAACTGTGGCGGGACAGGGCCCCGCCATACCCCTGAATATACATGAATCTACAACCTCAGGGAAAATCGTACCAAGAGATAAGCCTCCGGAGCAAATGGAGCTTTTTCCCAAAAGCGACCGAGATCCTAAGAGCAAGGATCACCAACCAGGTACCTAAAACTGCGGGCATGACGCAGCCCCGAAAGTCGATTACAACAGTGCGAATATGGAGCGAAATAACGTCTGATGCGGATCATAACTGTACAAAAGAATGACAGAGACAAGTATAAAAAGTACATACCAGATCCTGTCGTGTCATTACCACTTATGAACTTAATCGTACCTTATTATCTTTTCCCATTTTCAATAAAAGTTATAGTCACATTCTTACATACACGATTAGGAAAAATCATTAAGTTCATTACCATATAACTTACTTATCTTTCATAACATAATTCGGCCCTTTGGGAGGGACGATATACTACCGGCCCAATCTGGGGCGCGATCAAGTCACACCAATATCAAAGCGTGCGTGGAATCCCCATCACCGCCGCGCTATAAGTGTAAAATATGACCATGTGACGCGCGTGGCATCCCACCTCACCGCCGGCGTACACATACACAACACATATATATCTCTGCCGTGGAATCCACATCATCGCCGACAGCGGTAGGTGTAACATATAACCATGTGTCGCGCGGCGCATCCCACTCACCGTCGCATACATATACAACACATATATATATATACATAACGCGACGCGTGCCCGAATCCCACATCGTATAAGCACGGCCATAACGCGTGCCTCGGCATCCTCATCGTAGCGCAGGGTCTTCACGGGAGCTAGCCCATGGAGTAATAATATAACATGCCGGAATCCTCATCGCGAGTACGTGTCTTCGTAGAGCTAGCCCGTGGGTAAAATATTACATGGTCTCATGCCGGAATCCCACATCGTATAAGCATGGCCATGGAGTAATAAAGCGGGCATCTAACCGCATCTGGCCGCATTCGGCATCCTCATCGTATAAGCATGGCCAAGATCAATCACAATGGAAGCATACTCGTGGAATCCCGTCACACGCGGTGCGTCCAATAAAATGTCGAGCATCTAACCTACATCACGGTCACGTGCCGGAATCCCACATCGTATAAGCATGTCAGGATCAATCATGATGGAAGCATACCCGTGGAATCCCACATCACTGTCGGTACGTCCAAGTAAACTTATAACAAGACAGCCGACCCTCCAACTGAGAGTCACGACAACGTAACATATAATACTTGCACTTAAAGCTATCACAGGCAAATTGTCACGACCCGAACCCGGGCCCGTGACTGGTGCCTTACCCCGGGCACCCTAGTGATACAACATCAGAGAAAACCAGCGGAAATACAAACTTAAACATGTAAATAGACATGGATCAAGATGAAATAGAAATAGGCCAACCAAAACGGTTGCCTTTCAGCATATATATACATTTGAGCGATTCTGATCCTTACAACCACACTTGTGTGATACTCTGGACTCTAAGATTTTACAACAACTATGACGGACAGGGCCGCTATACCCCGAATGTACAAGAACCTATAGACTCGGGGTAACATACCAAAGATAAGCCTCAGGAAGCGGAGCTTCCAAGACTGAATGAGATCCTAGCGGGGATCGATAGTCGATGTCTTCACTGCGGCATGAACGGCCCAAAGGAGTCGATCAGCAGTACCAAGTATGTGAAAGCAAAGTACTATAAATGAAATCATAGCGATCAGAAAAGAAGGAGACATGCGATGATAACCAAACTCTGATTACACAACGTAAGCGGTCCAAGTCAGGGACTCACGCCCTCAAAGTCATCACTCAAATACAACTATGGATCTCACGCCCACAACATCAATCTTGTTCGCATCATGGCCACATGCCCCCGGAATTCTGCATCGGTGTAGACATGCCCATGATGCAACAATAATAACAATGCCGCATGGCCACATGCCCCCGGAATTCTACCTCGGTGTAGGCATGTCCATGTAACATCAACAATAATATATCGGGTGATCAACCGCGCGCAGCCACATGCCCCGAATGCTGATCGGTGTAGACATGTCCATGTAGCCACAATAACAATATATCGGTAATCAACCCCCGCGCTGCCACACGCCCCGAGTGCGCCGGTGTAGACATGTCCATGTAACATCAACAACAAGACAAAGAATCAAAATGGAAACATACAGTGGAATTCTCGTCACCCAAGACGTCCAAGTAAGTTCTCAACAAGTCAACCGGCCCTCTATCGAGAGACGCGGCAACACAGAAATACAACACTTGCACAACAAGGCTATCATCACAAGCATAGGCAGGTTTCACAACAACAAGCATAGGCAAGGTTCACCATAACAAGCATAGGCAAGTTATACATCACTCAAAGTACCTTCATTTTATGCCAAAGTCCGGGTTTTAACCCTAAAGTACTACGTACGTTAAATCCTTTAAAAGATCCGTTTCTTTCACATAAGTCACACAATACCCGTAGTATAAAAATAGTGACTATCTTTAAGTAAACAAACCACTTCCCCTTTTGTAAAATCAAGTAACAACATTATTTTCCAAAGTTCCAGTTTGCCTAGTTTCAATTACTCAAGCTTCTCATTTTCAAATGGTTTCATAGTTCATAAACTTAATCACTTAAGAATATACTTCTCTTTTAAACAACCTGAGAAAACATATGCCTTATATGTGAGTAGGTTATTCTTGTTTATAACAATCTTATTACAGCAGCCATGATCTAGAAAATGTAATATCATTTTGTCTCATCTTAGTTTCTATGCAGATGGAGGTTTCTACTGGTTTTAATATAATACATTATTATTCAATACATTTTCCTTTATTAGCGCTGCGGTGGTCTGTCGATACACATTCTGATCTCCGAAATCAGTAAAACGTAATTCCTTTTAAAACCAAGTACTCATTACTCACGAATGAGGTTCCACACAAACATCCATATTAAGACAATTAAGTTAAGTCTCTTATCTTATAAGATCAAGTCTCTTAACTTCTTAAAAACAGTAAACCATTTTCTTTACCTCTCTTAAGACGTTATACCTAACTCCCCATAAAGCTAGTATAACTCTTTTTAAAACCTCTAAAACCAAGTGTTACTCTTCTTTTAAAAAAATGGTTTCTTAGCATTTGAAATACATTCAAGGTTCTTATTATTCAGGCTTAAGTCAAAGACATTGCCGTACAACTACGTTCAATTAGCACACGTACGTCTACCGTACTATATATTATTCAGGCTTAAGTCAAAAGACATTGCCGTACTATACATATCTTCCTTTAAAATATCATGCTCAAGAGTATAGGAAGAATCACATACCTTGCGACGATTATCGACTATAAGCAAAACGCTCCACGGCTTATAACCCGGCTAGCCTTGTCCACCTTCTAAGTAGCCCATGCTACTTGCAGAACATCAACCAATATAGGTTATCAGTCTACTGTAAATACGGTCCTATGTAAGTACAGTTTAATTCTCTTCTTTGAATTCAGGCTTAAGTCGCACGACATTTCCGTAAGTATTATTCAGTTCTATATATAGTATACTTTAACTATATACTCCTACAACATGTAATTCCAATTACAACAGAAGGTCAGTAGTATTTACCTCGATAAGCCCAAAATTATCCGAGTTTAATGTCGCTCCTGAGCAACGCTTAGCTCCTACTCCGAGTGCTCCAACCCGCTCCAAACAACCCTTAGAAGTTCTACGCAACTTCTACTTAACACTTCAACCGACTATGAAGGTTTTCCTTAGGGTTTCGTTTAGTGGCTATAGGAAGTATAATCGTACTTTCCGGGTTTTTCGTATAAAGGGTACTTTGGAAAGTACTATAAGGTATATGGGCTAGAGTATTTTGGGCATTATAACAATACTAGGAGAGTATTTCTATACCACAAAAGGGGGGTATTTATACGAGACAACTAGGCTAGTGGGGGTACCCACGTGAAAGCCTCACGCTCAAGAGGGGTTTGCCTCGGCTAGGCTCTCAGGGAGGGCTTTGGACGATTTCAAGACAAGAGGGAGGGTGTATTGAGACTTAGAACGATTGCTCATGTTTTGGATGAAGAAAGTCTTCAACTAGAGGGTATTTATAGGTCAAGTGAAGGCCAACCAATGGCCAAGATGAGGACAAGTGTAAGGCAAGTGTAGGGCTAGATTTAAGCCAAGTGCACCTTATCCATCTACCACAACAACTTGCACAAAATATCCTACCTAACTTAACTCACCATTTCGTCCAACTTAGCCGCCACTCCTTCCAATTAGAGGGTGACAAGTGTCGCCTCTCTCGTTGGTCCAAAATGTTTCGTGTCTGGAAAAATCCATAAAAATAATAAATGACATAGCGAATTTTCCCTACGAAAGTTAATGAAACGTTTCACAAAAACGACTCTAATCGGGTGTTGTGTACAATTTTCAAACTAGCCAATCTTTAAGGCTTAAATTATTATACGTGCGCCTCACGTACATACTGGAAATACGGGGTATAACATTCTTCTTAAAAACATTCGTCGAATGTTCCTTCTCGATCTCAAAACAAACACGCGTGCGGTATAGCCTTCACTACTATACTTACGAAACCAAACATGCCACACCGCCACAAAGAAATAACATGCGCGAAAACCCAAATCGAAGCCAACGAGGAATCACCTCTGTTTACCTCAAAAGTCCCCACCAAGGTCTAAAATATAATCCCTTCGCACCTTCACTTCTCAAAAGAAAGCGATCACACACGCTTACTTTTCCCTAACTCGTTGTACCCTTCTCGAACACTCGAACTCTTCTAGTATCGCACACCCGGTCATCGCTTGATTCCCAACACTTTGGAGTCACAACCTCGAAACTTGGTCATCTTACTAGCTTCACTTTCCTCTAAGGCCATTCCGGCCTTCACGAACCGATTCAGTCGAACATATCCGCAACTCATACGATGGTCACCTAAACTTGGGCCTAGCACCTCGTGACCTACCACACAGCGGGACCACCCAGCTGACCCACCTCGAAACAGCCACGGGTTGGCCCGCAACACGGCTGAACCCGACCCATCGTCGCGCCAAATCTTGCTCGCCGACACGAACAATCTTGCTAAATCACATCATGAAAGCTACCACTTTCATTTTACACTACTCGAGGAAATTATCACACAACACATTCTAGGCATAAAATGCACTGACAAGGATCACTCGCAAAATCTTGTACTCAAGACGGCCTTACATCTAAGGTCTCAACTGTAATATCCTAAGGTTCATCATTTCCTCACCCCCAGGCTTACCTTTTTTCACCAACCAGGTTCCTAAATCACATTTTAGCACAAAGCTATCCGAACATAACACTTAACACACTATCATAACATTAATACATACAAGTCTCTAGAGGGTTAAGGATATACAGATCTACCGCTCCACTTAATCATAGGCCGCCTGCAGGCGATAATCAGAAGCGATGAACCAAATGCATCGATCCCGGTGAGTCATAACATCCGTGCTACCCTTGGTCGGACAGTTCTTCGCAAAATGGCCTGCCGTCGCAAAAATAACAAGCTCCTCGCACCACGACACTCCCGAAATGCGGTCTACCACATCGACCACACCGGTAGGGTGATTGCATCCGCCAACACTTTACTCCTGCGAAACTCGAACCCATGGAGCTCGACCGCTCCCGAATACTCTGGAGGCCACGAAGGTTGTGGAGGACCACTGCCGCGGAGGTACAAAACTAGTCTGCTTCGAGGCGGTCCGCCCCGAAAGTCACCAAAGGACCTGCTGCTCGCCTCTTCTGATTCGTCATTCCGTCGATTTCTCCGCTCCTCACATCCAAGTGCATAAGCCTGCATGCGGGCAATGTCCATGCCCGGCTGAAGAGCTACACCCGAACAACTTTCTGCTAGGTAATCATCGAGCCCTGTAACATATCGGTGCACTCGATCCTCCATACCAGCTACTAATGCGGGGACATACCGGGCCAATGAGTCGAACTCCACATTGTACTCCCGAATCAGACGCCGCTCGCCTCAACATCAAAATCTGCCGGCCCGAGCCCTCCTCATCCGGAGGCAAGAAATGTGCGGGAAGGCCCCAAAACTCGTCCCAAAGCGGTGAAGTGCATTCTCTCCCGGGACAGCTCACGAATCAAACGATCGGCGGTATCACGCACCGATGCGAACCTAATAACAAAGACACGGTCTCCGAAGCCTTAATAACTCTCATTATCCGCTGCTACGGTCGGATGAACTCGCGGATCATCCTCGTGCCTCGACCGTAGAACTGCGGCGGGCTACGTCTCGAAAGTCCTCAGCCTCAAACTATCCGATCTAGGGTGAACCACTGGTGCTTCTTTGGAGCTGCGTCGGCCCAAATTTATCCTCATATCTGCCACGACCACGGCGATGGCCATCTCCTTGTAACCCGTCTCTTTTCCCCTGCATCGGGGTGGAGGCTCGAATTGTAGTCTCGCAGCCGCCGCTGCGGCTCTAAACTCTTTGGTCTTTGGCGTCGCGAAACCCGCCGTCGGGCACTTATCTCGGTCTTGACCGGGCTGCGCCCTCGCACTCCTCTGTATCCACTAGCGACTCTCACGCTGCCTTGCCGTCTGGGCTGGGTTGCCCGCGGAGGCATAAGCGGTAAAGGAAAGGAATACGTCGGAGGGTCCAACTTATCACCTGACTCTGGGCACGATCTCGGAGAAGAATGGAAACCAATCCTAAATGTCCTATAGCCTCACGATTATAGATGTGGTGCACAACACACCGATAATCAAGACTCTACTAGACACGATGCGTAGACACTTTAGAGGACTAAGCGCTCGATACCACTTTTTGTCACGACCGAACCGGGCGTGGTCGTGCCTACCCGGGCACCCTAGTGATACAACATCGAGAAAACCGGAAATACAAACTTAAACATGTAAATAGACATGGATCAAGATGAAATAGAAATAGGCCAACCAAAGCGGTTGCCTTTCAACATATATATACATTTGAGCAGTTACAATCCTTACAACCCCGCCCACGATTACTCTGGACCTTAAGATTTTACAACAACTATGACGGAGACGGGGCCCGCCATTACACAGAATGTACAAGAACCTATAGACTCGGGGTAACATACAAAGATAAGCCTCGACGGAACGGAGCTTCCCAAGACGCTGAATGAGATCCTAAACGCGGGGATCGACAGTCGATGTACTTCTACTGCGGCATGAGCGGCCGAAGAGAGTCGATACAGTACCAAGTATGTGAAAGCAGAAGTACTATAAATGAAATCATAGCGATGCAGAAAGCAGGAGACATGCATGATAACCAAACTACAATACACAACGTAAAAGCAGTCAAGTCAGGGACTCACGCCCTAAAAGTCATCACTCAAATACAATTATGGATCTCACGCCCACAACATCAATCTTGTTCGCATCATGGCCACATGCCCCCGGAATTCTGCATCGGTGTAGACATGCCCATGATGCAACAATAATAACAATGCCGCATGGCCACATGCCCCCGGAATTCTGCCTCGGTGTAGGCATGTCCATGTAACATCAACAATAATATATCGGGTGATCAACCCTGCCGCATGGCCACATGCCCCCGGAATTATGCATCGGTGTAGACATGTCCATGTAGCCACAATAACAATATATCGGGTAATCAACCCTGCCGCATGCCACACGCCCACGGAATTCTGCATCGGTGTAGACATGTCCATGTAACATCAACAATAATATATCGGGTGATCAACCGCCGCGTAGCCATGCCCGAATTATGCATCGGTGTAGACATGTCCATGTAGCCTGATAACAATATATCGGGTAATCAACCCCGCGCGTACCACACGCCCGCGAGAGTGCGGGCCGGTAGTGATTGTGACACGCCCATGTAACATCAACAAGACAAAGCTGGGTCTGCGTAGGTGTGAACGTGTCATGTAAGCATCTGACAACAAGGCGGCCAATCAAATGGAAACATGTGGAATTCTCGTCGTGAAGTAGCGTCCGAGTAAGTTCTCAGCGATCCATGAAGCCACTCCATCGAGGCAGCGACAACACGCGAGATTCTCCAGTCGCGCCGACGCGTACAAGTAGTCCAACAAGTCCAACCGCCCCTCACAGATCGCGACAACACAGAAATACAACACTTGCACAACAAGGCTATCATCACAAGCATAGGCAGGTTTCACAACAACAAGCATAGGCACGGTTCACCACAACAAGCATAGGCAAGTTATACATCACTCAAAGTACCTTCGTTTTATGCCAAAGTCGGGTTTTAACCTAAAGTACTACGTACGTTAAATCCTTTAAAAGATCCGTTTCTTTCACATAAGTCACACAATACCCGTAGTATAAAAATAGTGACTATCTTTAAGTAAACAAACCACTTCCCCTTTTGTAAAATCAAGTAACAACATTATTTTCCAAAGTTTCAGTTTGCCTAGTTTCAATTACTCAAGCTTCTCATTTTCAAATGGTTTCATAGTTCATAAACTTAATCACTTAAGAATATACTTCTCTTTTAAACAACCTGAGAAAACATATGCCTTATATGTGAGTAGGTTATTCTTGTTTATAACAATCTTATTACAGCAGCCATGATCTAGAAAATGTAATATCATTTTGTCTCATCTTAGTTTCTATGCAGATGGAGGTTTCTACTGGTTTTAATATAATACATTATTATTCAATACATTTTCCTTTATTAGCGTTGCGGTGGTGCATCGATACACGTTCGATCTCGAAATCAAGAAACGTAATTCCTTTTAAAACCAAGTACTCATTACTCACGAATGAGGTTCCACACAAACATCCATATTAAGACAATTAAGTTAAGTCTCTTATCTTATAAGATCAAGTCTCTTAACTTCTTAAAAACAGTAAACCATTTTCTTTACCTCTCTTAAGACGTTATACCTAACTCCCCATAAAGCTAGTATAACTCTTTTTAAAACCTCTAAAACCAAGTGTTACTCTTCTTTTAAAAAAATGGTTTCTTAGCATTTGAAATACATTCAAGGTTCTTATTATTCAGGCTTAAGTCAAAGACATTGCCGTACAACTACGTTCAATTAGCAATCGTACGTCTACCGTACTATATATTATTCAGGCTTAAGTCAAAGACATTGCCGTACTATATATCTTCCTTTAAAATATCATGCTCAAGAGTATAGGAAGAATCACATACCTCATGACGATTATCGACTATAAGCAAAAGCGCTCGCGGCTTATAACGGCTAGCCTTGTCCACCTTCAAGTAGCCCATGCTCTTGCGAACATCAACCAATATAGGTTATCGGTCTCACGTAAATACGGTCCTATGTAAATGCAGTTTAATTCTCTTCTTTGAATTCGGGCTTAAGTCATACGACATTGCCAGTAAGTATTATTCGATTCTATATATAGTATACTTTAACTATATACTCTACAACATGTAATTCCAATTACAATGAAGGTCGATAGTATTTACCTCGATAAGCCCAAAATTATCGAGTTTAATGTCGCTCTGAGCAGCGCAGCTCTACTCCGAGTGCTCCAACCCGCTCCAAACAACCCTTAGAAGTTCTCACTTCTACTTAACACTTCAACCGACTATGAAGGTTTTCCTTAGGGTTTCGTTTAGTGGCTATAGGAAGTATAATCGTACTTTCCGGGTTTTTCGTATAAAGGGTACTTTGGAAAGTACTATAAGGTATATGGGCTAGAGTATTTTGGGCATTATAACAATACTAGGAGAGTATTTCTATACCACAAAGGGGTATTTATACGAGACAACTAGGCTAGGGGTACCCCGGCAAAGCCTCGCTCGAGGGTTTCGCCTCGGCTAGGCTCTCAAAGGAGGGCTTTGGACGATTTCAAGACAAGAGGAGGAGTACTGAGACTTAGAAAGATTGCTCATGTTTTTGGATGAAGAAAGTCTTCAACTAGAGGGGTATTTATAGGTCAAGTGAAGGCCAACCAATGGCCAAGATGAGGACAAGTGTAAGGCAAGTGTAGGGCTAGATTTAAGCCAAGTGCACCTTATCCATCTACCACAACAACTTGCACAAAATATCCTACCTAACCCAACTCACCATTTTCGTCCAACTTAGCCGCCCACTCCTTCCAATTAGAGGGTGACAAGTGTCGCCCTCTCGTTGGTCCAAAATGTTTCGTGTCTCGGAAAAATCCGCAAAAATAATAAATGACATAGCCGGAATTTTCCCTACGAAAGCTGTGGAAACGTTTCGTCGAAAAACGACTCTAATCGGGTGTTGTGTATAATTTTCGAAACTAGCCAATCTTTAAGGCTTAAATTATTATACGTACGCCCTCACGTACATACTCTGGAAATACGGGGTATAACACAAATACAGGCAAGTTCATTAAACCTTTAGACTTCCATTTTTATAAACTCATGGCACTTCCGTTTCACACATAAAAATCCGAGAATTTAACCCCAAGTACTACATGCTTACATTTTTTTCAAAAGATTCATTTTTCATATAAAACCCCAAGATACTAACAGTAGTATCAAGGAAGCATGTACATTTCACATAAGTCACTATACTTTAGAAATACATTTCTCGTCTTCTAAATCAAGTGACCCTTACCTTAAAGCTTTAAGCAAGTGATACCCTTAAATCAAATTGCCCTTCCTTAATTCAAGTTATTTCTTTGATTACTTTATTAGAGAAAACCATTCTCTTAACCTTCCATAAAGCCGTTATAACCAACTTCCCATAAAGCCGTTATAACCCTTTATGATTTTAGACAAACCCATTCCTTTTATAACCAAGAGACTTATACTTTTTTAAAACCAAGTATTATATATATTCAAATCAATTCTCTTAACTTTCAAAGTACCATTAGTCTCTTAACCTTTAGAAATCAAGTGACTCCTTTTATTATAAAACCTTAGGCAATTGATGCCTAAAAATCAAGTTGCCTTTTCACTAAAATCAAGTCATTTATCTTTCCATAAAGCAAATATAACCAACTTCCCATAAAGTCGTTATATTCACTTTATACCTTAGCCAAAAATATAATTTCCTATCCAAGGGACTTATACGTTTAAAACGGAACAAGTATCACATACCTTAAAACTCTTCAAGTCCCTTAACTTAATAAAACTTAAGACATCATTTATTCTTTCAAAGAAGTGAGTTAATCTCCTAACTCACCCGACTAGGCTATTCATAAAACTAGTAAAGGATATCAAGGAGTTGTACGTCTACCGTACTACATACGTGCAACTAGTCATGCTCAAAAGATTGGAAAAGTTCTACATAGAGTAAATCGCACAACTACCTCTTAACTTCTAAGAGTAGAAGGAAACATGAAATGATACCACAGGTATATTCCATACATAGAATCATGCCAAAGGAAGGAAGAGGTTCACATACCTCGCGACGATTATCGACAAGTAGCAAAATGCTCCAAAGTACTTCAACCTTGATAGCTATTCCATCCTTGAGTAGGATCGCTATACTTAGTACTTCAACCTATAATGGTCTGTCGTCCATTAATCTCTACTTGACGTAGAATATTCTAAGTGCTAAGTCACTAAATTCTACGGAAAATCGGACACCTCCTTTGTTTCTACTTACTTTGCCACCTTTCTCAAGGCGAATACAATAACCAAACCGCCACATTTAAGGCCCGAACAATGCGATCAACAATAGGGGATTACCGCCTACGGGCGTGTAAATTCCGCCCCACAATAGATATCAAACTAACACAACTACTAGTCGAATTCACGGCCGTATAGAGTACCACGATACCAATTCTTATCAATTTCCATTTCAATCCAAATGGTTTAATATAACATGTTATCTAGCCACGATTGGTTATAACTACTACAATCCTCAAGTAGGTAAACATGCGACGATTCTAATAAGCGACCAATTAGTAATCCAGCGAAGTGGCTAATATAACATTTTAGTTTAAGCTACAAGCGATCCATAATACTTATGAACTTGACATATCAACTTCATGCTAGCAACATGTAAAGCTAACAACAACAATATATATATAATCTTGTAACACAATTAAGAGACAATATTATACCTCAACGAATCTCAATCCAACTCCAAATCCGAATTTGCTCCTTAGCAACTTAGAGCCTCTTCAAGACGCTTCAATCCTCTAGTTGAGACCCTTAGAACAACACCAACAAACTTCCTTCAAAACTCCAAACAAAACCTAGAAAGACAACTAGGTTTTCGCTGACTAACAGAAAACTTATCTTTTTCCGAGATTTTTCTATTGAGATATGCTTACAATACACTCAAGAACCTTGGTTTAAAGTGTGGAGCTTAATGGACAAGGAACAAACAAATTTTCTTTTCAAATGCAAGGAACCCGAGAGCTCTTTGTGAGTTTCATCCAATTTCTTGAAATTTTTTCAAAATGTTGGGCTCTCTCTTGCTACTAGTAGTATTATATAGGGACATGGAGGGTCAAGATGTAACCAAATGGGTGTCTAGGATGAGGTTCTCTTAAATATCAAGCTTGTGGTCCCATTGACCAAGTCAATTATCTGAAGCTCTACTACTTGCAAGACTTGTCTTCCTAACAAGGGTCAAATGACCCTTGTGCCCTTGTGATTTCGTCCAAGACCTCAATGAGGGGGGGTGACACGTGTCGCCCTCCCGTTAAATCCTGATATTACGTTTTCCGACAATTCCATAATTCCGATAAATTTTTTACAAGTCTCAAATCTTAACACTCGTGAGTTCTTACGTACGTTCTTACAACATGTCCTGCACAAACGGGGTGTAACAGGACTGGTAAGGTAGGCTTGGAGCATGGAAATTGCGAGCCTAAGAATATTGATAACCGCCAAGACCTTAGGTATATAAGTTTTTCTCGGGCAACAAGATTTATTCCAGACCAAGAATGAGAATTAAGTGCGACAATGGATCGGGTTATGGACTGTTTGTCACGACCCGACCTCGGGGCCGCGACTGGTGCCCTACCTGGGCACCCCGTTCAGGTATACATCAGAGAATAGCAGCGGAACATACACATTTAGATAATAATAACACAGGCTAGCCGATAAGGCCGCCTTCCATAAAATATGCATAATCCAAGAAAAACTGTACAACTCGGTTCTTACAGCCCCAAACCACAACATGTGACTAACAGACCTCTAGGAATAACAACAGTGGCGGGGCGGCCCGCCATACCGAATGTACATAAATCTACAACCGAGGAAAGAGCGTACCAAAAAGACAAGCCTCGGAGAAATGGAGCTTGGACGTCGATAAGTGATCCTAGAATGAGGATCCACCACCGCTTACCCTTACGTGGCATGAGCGGCCCAGGAAGAAATTCGATTACCTGATATGCACTAAGTATGTAAAGCGGAAAAATCGTAATTACATCGTAGGTTTAAAACAAGCGGAGACATGTATGATAATCAAATTACGATTACAATGTGCCTTACTAACAATGAGAGTAAATAGTAGTATACTTACAATATAAAATAGGAAGCTCACGATCAAGCGGGACCACCGACCAGCGATCATTAAGCAATCCTACTCGGGACTATTTCACCCACGTAGGTCGCGTGGACCCGCGTGAGGTATTCCTCGCGTGGGACTATTTCACCGCGTAAGCCGCTACGGACTCGCATGAGGTATTATCGATAGGTGTATCGCGCGTGGGACTATTTCACCGCATAAGCCATACGGACTCGCGTGAGGTATTCCTCGAATCGTGGGTAGCAAATCCACGGAATATGCAAATACCACAAACAGGAATGACCAGTAATGAATAATATACCACTAGCACAAAACCGACTATCATACAATATATAAGCAAGTTAAGAATCCCTAACTTCTTATTATTCTTGTTCACATACTCATTTTAGTTTACTTAAGGCACTAACATGTCCTTTATAAAGATCCGGGAATTTAACCCAAAGTACTACATATTTCCACTCTTTTAAAAATGACTCTCTTTCATATAAAACTTCCAAGATACTATTAACCGTAGTATCAAGTCAAAATTACTTTTCAAGACAAGTCACAACACCTTTAGAAATAAAGTTAGGTTTCTAAATCAAGTGACTCCTTTTTCTTATAAAACCTTAGGCAATTGATGCCTTAAAATCAAATTGCCTTTTCATTACAATCAAGTCATTTATCTTTCCATAAAGCAAATATAACCAACTTCCCATAAAGTCGTTATATTCACTTTATACTTTAGCCAAATACAATTTCCTATCCAAGGGACTTATATGTCATCAATGAATACTATCACAAATGTATCCAAAAATGGCTTGAACACCCGGTTCATCAAATCCATAAATACCGCTGGAGCGTTGGTCAAACTGAAAGACATAACCCTGAACTCATAGTGCCCATACCGGGTCCTGAATGCAGTCTTTGGGATATCTGCCTCTCGAACTCGTACCTGATGATAACCAGACCGCAGGTCTATCTTGGAGAAACACCTCGCACCCTGCAACTGGTCAAACAAATCATCAATCCTGGGGAGGGGGTACCTATTCTTGATGGTTACCTTATTAAGATGTCTGTAATCAACACACATACGCAGCGTCCCATCCTTCTTCTTCACAAACAAAGCCGGCGCTCCCGGGGAGAAACACTAGGCGATAAAGCCTTTTTCCAAATCTTTGGTGGTCCTTGACTCCTCAACTCGCAGCCATCGTATGGCGGAATGGAAATAGGTCGAGTGTCGGCAGCGTGTCAATACAAAACTCAATCTCCTCTCGGTAGGGATATCAGGAAGATCGATGCAGGAACACATCCGAAACTCCTAACCATGCGGCGGTGAAGAAGCGGCACCTCGACCTGCGTATCAAATACGAACGGATGATAGATGTACCGCTGCACCATCTTCCTAGCCTTGAGGTAGAAATAAACCTACCCCTCGGCGTATTTGTGTTGCCTTCCACTCGATAAGCGGCTCGGCGAACCGAACCAACTGTCCCTACGGTCAGCGTTGGCATAACAAGAAGCCACAAGTCGTACCCGTAATGACATCAAAATCTATCATCTCCAGCTCTATCAAGTCTGCAAGTCGGCGGCGTAAATAAATCTGGGATGACCTCTATACACCCGCTCGGCTAACACGAATCACCCCATTGCGTAGCTACCTCAAAGGCTCTGTCGACTCGGCTCTATCCAGATTCTACATGATAAGAGGGGACACATAGGACAAGGTAGAACTGGATCTATCAAAGCATAAGCGTCCTGACATGAAATCAATAATGTACAGTGACGGCGTAGGAAACCTCACGATCCTGGCGGCTGCACCGTACCACCCATGCTGCCTCTCGACGGACAATCTCTCTTCAAATGGCCCAGCTGGCCACAAGAGTAACAAGATCCTGCAGGAACACGACACTCGCTTGGGTGAGATCTGCGCGTCGACACAGCGAGATATGGGTGGTCTTGATGGCGGCGATCTGCCTCACTGAAACCAAAGTCACGGAGCCACGGCTGCTCCTGAATGACCTGGCTGATCAGACCTCCTGCTAGAAAACCGTGACGGAGCACTCTGTGCTGGCTGGAATGTGGACCTAGTCTGCTGCTGAGGCTATCCACCTCGAAAACTGCCCTGAGACCCTACTGTCCTGGCCCTCTTGGGCTGGCTTGAGTCAATCTGGTCCTCTCTCTCTCTATCCTCTATCCCTGCGCCAGGCCTACGTCAGGCAATGTACATGCAGGGTAAGAGCCACCCCAATGGCGGTAATCATATGGTCAGCCCGTCACATAATGATGAACTCTATCCGCCATGTCAACTACAATGGTGTGCGCATGCACGGCCAGAGTCAAACTCGGGCTATACTCGCGATAGTCCTCGTTACGCCTCGAGGTCAAGAATCTATCTACCTGAGCTCTCCCTGCGTCTCGGGAGGCAAAGTGATCCATGAAGGCCTATGTGAACTCTTCCCCAAGCAGTGGAAGAGCATCCTCGCCTCTCGGCTCGGGACTCAAACCGGTTCAGCCTTGATATCGGCGTAACGGTAAGAAGGCTAGAATAACAGACTACGTCTGCGAAGCTCTAAGAACTGCATAGTCATTTGTATTTGCGAATGAAATCCTGCGGATCCTCGCCGGACCTCGAACCATAAAACTTCGGGCGGATGACAACCCGGAAAATCCAGAATCCATAAGCGGCTCATGGTTAGTACGCTGCTCTGTCGGCGCTACCTGCTCTTATCTTGGTCGATAACGGATCTGCTCCGTAGTCTCTATACTCGACTCACGGATGTGGGGTGGAGGCTATTGTTATACCAGTATTTCAGTATATATGTGAGGGGCGTCCGTAGAAATTCCGAACTTGAGAATAAACGGCCAAATTATTTTTGTACACAACACGATTAGAGTCGTTTTTAGCGAAAGCGTTTTCCACGACTTTCGTAGGGAATTTCGGCTATGTCATTTTAATTTTGCGGATTTTAGAGGCGAAACATTTTTGGACCAGCGGGAGGGTGACCTTGTCACCTCATTGGATGTAAGAGGAGGCTTGGCCGTGGCGATTAGTTCGTGGTTTTGTGCCTTGTTTTGGCCTTGTTTGTGGCTTGTTTTTGTGCCATGTTTTGTGGAGTAGGGTTAGGGTGCACTTGGCTTGATCTTGGCCTTACACTTGCCTTGCACTTGGCTAGATCTTGGCATTGGTTGGCCTTTGGTTTTGCTATAAATACCCCTCTAAGTGATGAACTTTCTTCGTCCACAAATATTTTCTAGTGTTAAATCCTCCTCCCTCCCTTAGTGTAGAATTCGAGAGCCTCCCCTCCCCCTTGGCAGAGCCCTTCCCCCTCGCTTGGGGTCTAGCCGTGGGGTACCCCACAACTAGTTGTTTCGTATAATACCCCACTTGGTAGAAATACTCTCAAGTATTGTTATAATGCCCAAATTACCTTAGCCGTATACCTTGTTGTATTCTAAGGTTATACCTATCTGAAAAGCCGGAAATACTATTATACTTCCCTAGTCACAGACCGAAAACCACTAGGAAAATCTCCATAGTTAGTTTGAGTACTATGTAGAAGTTGGTTAGAACTTCTAAGGGTTGTTTGGAGCGGGTTGGAGCACCGGAGTAGGAAGCGAAACTTTGCTAAGGATCGACATTAAACTCGGATAATTATGGGCTTATCGAGGTAATTATCTTGTCCTCTATTGTAATTGGAAATTACATATTATTAGAATATATAGTTGGAAGTATACTATATATAGGCTGGGCGTAGTTATCAGCAATGTCTTTTGACTTAAGCTGAATTTAAAGAAGAATCTTGGCTGTAATTACATAGGGTTGTATTCTGAGACTTGTCAATAGTAGTACCGTGGAGTAAATTGTACAGATTAGGGTTAGGCGTATAACCCCTGGTTGGCTTAGTGGCGGCCTCGTTAGAGGAGGAGATTTCTGTTTGTTGCGGGGAAGTCTTTAGAATTTTCGGTAGAATGTTCTACGATGAGATCTAAATGTTAATAAGCGCCTTGTGGCCTTATAGGTTGAAGTACTACGTGTGGCGCGATCTACTTGGCAAGGAGTAGCGCGGTTGGAAGTACTTGGGCGTTTTGCTATTAGTCGATGTCGTCGCGGTATATGAACCTCTTCCTATCTCTTGGCATGATATGTGTGAACTATGTAATGCGGTAGGCGTACATGTGCTAAATGTATTTAATTGGTTTAAAACATAAAGTGTTATAACGGCTTTATAGGAAGTCGGTTATAAGCGACTTTATGTTGGTAAGAAAATACTTGTGGTTTTAAAAGGTAAGCAGTTTGAACTATAAGCGGCTTGTTATGTGTTAATAGAGAACTTGAAGTAATACTTGGTTTTGAAAACTTAAGAGTTATACTAGCTTTATGGGAAGTTAGGTATAACGGCTTAAGAATGTTTCTTTGATTTGAAATCGAGAATGTGTATCGACAAACCACTGCGGCGTTAAAAAAAGGAAAATGTTTTGAATAATTAAGTATTATTAAAACCGGTAGAAACTTCCATCTACATAAAGCTAGATGAGACAAAATGATATTTTCTAGATCATAGTACAACACGTAATAAGATTGTTATAAACAAGAATATCCTACGCATATAAGGCTTATGTTTCTCCATTGTTTAAAAGAGAATTATATTCTTAAATGAATAAGACTATGAACTCACGAAACCTTTCTAAAATAAGAAACGTGAGCATTTGAAATTAGGCAAACTTGGGCGTTTGGAAAATAATGTTGTTACTTGATTTTACAAAGGTAAGAAGTTTTAGTTTTCTTAAAGGGCCAGTCACTCTATTTTATACTCTCACAGTTATTGTGTGACTTATGTGAAAGAAAGCGGATCTTTTAAAAGATTTAATGTGTGAAGTACTTTGGGGATAGATACAGAACTTGTTAGTAGAAAGTACCTTGTGTGAATAACTTGTTGTATTGGTTTGTGATAGCCTTGTAATACTTTCTTGATTTGATAAGTAAACGTATGTTAGGATACTACGTGTGTTAGTATCTTGTGATGTTAGTGTAAAGGGGTTTTCCTCATTAGCTTAAAGTTGTTTGACTATCAGCCGTTATGTTGGTATTGTACCACTCGCCTTGACTTGTGCCGGAGGTTAAGCTGCCTCGATCGGGGTGGGCTGAGGCCGGTGCAGGACCGTGATTGAGAATACCTCATGCGGGTCAGAGGATCCGTGCGGAACTACGGAGTTCAGGTTAGTGTCGCGCCTTTATGGTCATGCGGTCTTTGTGGCATGCGGTGCGAGTCGGGGCGATGCGGGAGTAGCTACCCTCGGAGGTTATACCTCAATGCGGGCCTATGAGGTTGGCCTATGCGAGGCTGCGGAGAGTTCGAGGGCTGAGCGCACATTTGATCTGCGGGCGGTGACCGGCTTTTATCATGTGAGTACAGAAGCGAATATCATGACCAGATTTATGACACTTGTTGAATGCATAGGTGTTAGTAGTCGGCTATGCGCCATTGCCTACCATGCTTTTTTATTAGAACAAGTGAGACACGGTATTCGTGTGTATTCCTTGGTGCTTGTATATCATAAAGCTGCCGGTGAGGAAGGTATTCCACGGGCATGATTGATGTTGTGGGCGTGAGACCCGTTGTTATGTTTAGTGATGACTTTGAGGCGTGAGTCACGACTTGATATATTGCTTGTTTATTGTGAAGTAGTAGTTTTGTTATCATACATGTCTCACCGCTTTATATAGACTACTATGATTCCATTTCTGATTTTCGATTTCACATGCATAAATTTTTGTTATCTTGGCCTCCTTGGGCTGCGTTCATGCAGCGGTAAGGTACACGATCGTTGATCCTCAAGCTCTTAGGGTCCTGAGTTCGCTTGGGAGAAACTCGTTTCTCGGAGGCTTGTCTTAGTATAGTCCCTGTTGTTGTAGGTGCTTACATTCGAGAATTATGGCGGGCCCTGTCCGTCGTTGTTTATCATATCATTCGTAAGTGCGTAATCTTGTTGTGGCGGGGTTTGTAAAAAGATTAAAGCTGTTAATGTTGAAAAGTTGTTGTTTATATATATGCGAAAGCAAGTTTTCTCAGTTATTGTTTCATATTTCATAATATGTCTTGTATCGTTTTATGTTCATTGATTACTCGATGTTGTATCACTAGGGTGCCGGGTAAGGCACGATCCAGACAGAAATCGGGTCGTGACAAAAGTGAATATCGAGCGATTAATCCTCGGAAAGGGTCTGAGCATTATCGATGAAATCTTGATTATCGGTGTGTTGTGCACCACACGATGTCAGGAGGCTATAGAGATATTTAGGATTAGTTTCTATTCTTCTCACTCTGAGATCGTGCCTTAGAGTTGTGTTGTAAGTTGGACCCTGCGTATTTCTTTCCACTTACCGTTATACCATCCCGCGTAAGACACGCAGGGCAGAGGTCGAAGCGCGAGAGGAGGCTGCGTAAGTGATACGGAGGGTTCACGTGAGCGCAGGCCTGATCGTCACAGAAGGTGGTGCTTAACTTCGGGAGTTTTTGCGGCGTCACTCAGCCCAGCGAGAGTTTAGCGGCAGCGGCCGGTTCCTCTGCGGCGCATGACATTTGAACGCCGGTTCCACGACCGAGAGCAGAGAATATGGATTACCAAGAGGCGACGCCTATACTAGCTATGGATTTGGCTGCGGAGTATCTGGAGTGTATCGCGAGTCTTGATGAATATCGGCGAGAAGGTTGTGCAAAGTAAGTTCTTGAGTTAGGCTTGAAGCGCCAGCACGTATGCGGGCTTATCACGTGCCGCATCCAGTAGAAACATGAAGATCGGCAGGTTAACAAAGGGCGAGAAGAGAGGCGAGCTGGCGAGGTCGCTGGCGGTAACTTTACGGTAGTGATGCGCCTCGCCAATTAGATTATGCACCTCCGCGGTGCAGTGGTCTTTCACCGAGTTGGGGCGTTCGGGGTATGCGAGGAGTTAGTCGAGAACTCAGGACTTGGTTCAGCGATGTGTGAGCGTCGATCCGGGAATGTCGTTTTTAGTTGGTACTTGTTGTACACATGGCCGTCAGTGCAGGGTCGAAAAGTGTCCTTGTAGGAGGACTTAGCCGAGGATCGGTGGGTAGTGTGTCATCCTCCGGTAATTCCTCGCCCTACAGGCGGGGTTTGATTAGACGACTAAAGGAGTGGGCGTTAGAATATAGATATATCGCTTAACCCTCTAAGAGGTCTGTATGTGTGATAAGGTGAGTATACCTTAAGTGCTATGTTACGATAGCGGTGTGTTGGTTGTGATTAGAAATCATGGTGGGTTAAGCAGGAGTAAGATTTTGGGGATAGTGAAGGTGTGAGCTTTAGAGTTTTTACGTAGAGACCTTAGAGGTAAAGGCCGTCTCGAGTAAAGATGTATTGTTTATATTTGACACTTGCTCCAGTGCATGGTCTTGCGTGAGTTATGTTAGGATAGGTCCTGGTAGTGTGGAATGAGATAGAAGGGGGTAGTTGAGGCTAAGAAGACCGTGCTAGGTTTTGAAGCGTGATTAGTGAGATTGTTAGGATCGGGGAGCTAGTATTTGTGCGCGTTCTATGGGTCGGGTTTATTATACCAGTAGTTCCGGGTATGTATGCGAGGGCGTGCGTGCGAGAATCTGACAGAAAGATGGAAAGGAAGAAAGAGCGATTTTTCCACGGAAAAGTTTCAGTTTTTGTGAAGGAAAAAGGATTCGTTTATGGGAATTGGATTCCCATTTGGTGTCGGACTTCTGGAATATTAGAAAATTATGGAATTTTATTTTGAAAATGGTCACGTGGGGCCACGGAGAAATTCTGATTTTGTGAGGCCAGCTTTGATTTTGAGTTTTAGCGTTTGGATATTTCGGAAGACGAAATATTTTGGGCGAATCGGGCGACACGTGTCACCCCATGTGGCACCTTTGGGCGAAATATGTTTGTGCCTGACACGGTTAGAGTCGTTTTTGGCGAAGCGTTTCCACGACTTTAGGGAATTTCGGCTATGTCATTTAGTATTTTTGCGGATTTTCGAGAGGCGGAACATTTTGGACCAGCGAGAGGCGTAGCGCTCTCGTTGGTGGAGCAAAGTCGGCCGCGTGGGCGATTGGGAAGGCAAGTGGGAGATATTTTTGGTAGATATTTTTGTGTGCAAGTTGGCTAGGTACACATGGGTGAATCTTGGCCTACACTTGCCTAACACTTAGTGTAATCTTGGCCATTGGTTGGCTTTATGTGACATAAATACCACTCATGGAAGACTAATTCATTCCTGATTTGCCTAAGTCTTGAGCTTCTTCCTTGTGTGGTGTCTTGGCGAGGCCCCTCCTCCCCCTTGGCCCGAGAGTCCCCACTAGTGGGGTGGTAGAGGGTAGACACCCCACCTCTTTGAGGTCTAGCGTGGGTAAATTGCCCACTGCTAGTTGTAGTATAATACCACTTTGTGGTATGAAATACTCTCCAAGTATTGTTATAATGCCCAAGTACCTTAGCCTTATACCTTGTTGTATTCTAAGGTTATACCTTCTGAAAAGCCGAAATACTATTATACTTCAGTCGGTCCACAAAACGAAACCACTAGGAAAATCTCCGTAGTCAGTTGGAGTATTGTGTAGAAGTTGGTTAGAACTTCTAAGGGTGGTTTAAGCGGAGTTGGGCGCTCGGAGTTGGAGCTAAGCGATTGCCAGGATCGACTTTATACTTGGATAATTATGGGCTTATCGAGGTAATTATCTTGTCTATTGTAATTGGATATTACATGTTGTAGGAGTATATAGTTGAGTATACTATATATAATCTTGTTGTAATTACATAGGTGTATTCTGATGAACTTGTGTAGTAATGCAGTGGGTAGAATTTGTACCGTTAGGAGTTAGATGCTCTCACTGGCAGTTGTGGCTTGGTAGCCGGCCTCGATAGAGAGGAGATTCTGTTGTTATTCTTGTGGAGGAAGTCTTTGCGAATTTTACTGTAGAAGTTCTCGATGAGATCTAGATGTTAATAAGCGCCTTGTGGCCTTATGGGTGGAAGTACTCGATGTGGCGCGTTCTGCTTGGCTTAAGGAAGTGGCCAAGCGGCGGGTGCTCGGAGCATTTTGCTATTAGTCGATAATCGTCGCGGTATGTGAACCTCTTATCTCTCTAGCGTGATATGTATGAAACTATGTAGTCACGGTGAGCGTCATGTGCTAAATGTGTTTGAGTGGTTTTAAAACATAAAGAAAGTGTTATACGGCTTTACGGGAAGTTGGTTATATGAGCTTTATGTTAGTAAGAAAAATACATGTGGTTTTAAAAGGTAATGTGATTTGAACTATAAGGCTTGTTATATGGTAGAAAGAACTTGAAGTATTTTCAAAGATTTTGAATCATTTTGAAAGAAGTAATACTTGAGTGTTTGAAAACTTAAGAGTTATACTGGCTTTATGGGAAGTTAGGTATAACGGCTTAAGAAGTCTTTCTTGATTTGAATCAGGAATGTGTATCGACAAACCAACTGCGGCGTATAAAAGGAAATGTTTTGAATAATTAAGAGTATTATGAAAACCGTTGAAAACTTCCATCTGTGAAGCTAAGATGAGACAAAATGATATTTCCTAGATCATGGCATTCTTTGTAATAAGATTGTTATAAACAAGAATATCCTACTCACACATAAGGCTTATGTTTCTCGGATTATTTAAAGAAATTATATTCTTAAATGAATAAGACTATGAACTATGGAACCTTTCTAAAATAAGAAGCGTGAACATTTGAAATTAGGCAAACTTGGGCGTTTGGAAAATAATGTTGTTACTTGATTTTACAAAGGTAAAGTTTTAAGGTTTCTTAAAGAACCAGTCCTCTATTTTTATACTACGGGTATTGTGTGACTTATGTGAAAAGCAGATTTTTTAAGATTTTAATGTGAAGTACTTTGGGGATAGATGCAGAACTTGTTAGTAGAAAGTACCTTGTGAATAGCAGTTGTATTGGTTTGTGATAGCGCTTGGCTGCTGCTTTGTTGCACTTGAGTAAATGTAAGCGTGTTAGGATACTCGTGTGTTAGTATCTTGTGATCATTTGTGTAAGAGGTTTCCGCTTGATTTTTGCTTATTAACTGCTCGGTCGTTATGATAGTATTGTGGCGTCGTCTCTTGAGATGATTAGAGGTTAAAAAATTTGCGCCCTCCGATCGCAGGGTGTAGACTTCGAGTGATGCAGGACCGTGATTGCGGTTAGAATACCTCAATCTGCGGGTCACGAGGGCTATCGCGGGCTCTGACGAGTTCGAGGTTAGTGTCGTCCTTTATGGGCATCACGAAGTCGCGTGGCCGTGCGGACTGCAGTCGAGGCGATGCTAGGAGTAGCTACCCTGCGATCGCGAGGAATACCTGCATGCGGGCGATGAGATTGGCCTTATGCGGAGGAGAGTGCGGGAAGTTCGAGGACTGGGCGCGCGGCACATTGAATGCTGCCCGGGCAAGTGGCGGCTTTGATCATGGCGGTCTAGGCGAGATCTTATGATATAGTTTATGACCTTTGACCCGGTAGTGCATGTAGGTGTTAGTAGTCGGCTAGAGCCTTCATGCTTACTGTCTGATTTTATTAGGATATGAGTGGGACACAGGTGTTCATATGTATTCCTTAGTTGCTTGTATATCATAAAGCTGCAGCGGTGAGGAAGGTATTCCACAGGCACGATTGATGTTGTAGAGCGTGAGACCCGTTTGTTAGAAGAATTGGTGATGACTTGAGGTGTGAGTCCACGACTTGACAGCATGTTCCTTATTATGGTGAAGCGTAGTTTGGTTATCATCGCATGTCTCGCCTTTGTATAGACTACTATGATTTCATTTCTGATATTTATCTTTAGTTTCACATACCGGTACTGTTATCTTGACCTCCTTGAGGCAGTGCGTTCATGCCGCGAGTTGAGGTACGTCGATCGTTGATCCTAGCTCGCGAAGTCACGATTCGACGTTGGAAGCTCCGTTTCTCGGAGAGCTTATCGGTGGTATAGTCCGCAGCCGTAGTAAGTGTTTACATTCGGGGGTTTGGCGGGAACCTGTCCGCCCGTTGTATGTAAATATCATTCTTAGAATTACGTAATGCTGTATGTGGCGGGGTTGGTAAAGGATTAAGCTGTTCATTTGTAAAGAGTTGATGGATTTATATATATGCGAAAGGCAAGTTTTCCTGATTATTGTTTTATATATTCTGTTATCTACATTATTAGTGGTTTTATGTTCGATTACTGATGTTTGTGTCACTAGTGTGCCAGGTAAGAGCGGATCCGCAGGCCAGGTTGAGTCGTGACAAAAGTAATATCGAAGCTGATTAATCCTCGGAAAGTGTCTCAGACCGTATCCGGTGGAAGTCTTGACGTTATCGGTGTGTTGTGTACCACACTGTCGAGAGAGCTATAGGATATTTAAGTTAGTTTCTATTCTTCTCACTCACAAGATGGAGATCGTGCCTTAGAGAGTGTGTTGTAAGTTGGACCTACGCGAAATTCATTCCGTATCGTTATGCCTCCGCGTGTGTAACAACCCGGGCCGGGGAGGGAAGCGACGAGGAAGGCGAAGTTGAAGTTGAGAAGGTTGCGAGCCTGGGCCCGATCATTACCTAGGGTAGTGCCATTCGGGGATTTTACTGCGGCGTCGCTGGCGTGAGGATTTGCTCGATGGCGGCGGTTCCTCTGCGTCCACGATATTTGACAATTCCACGGCCAGAGCAGTGAATATAGATTGCAAGAAGGCGACCACGTTACTAGCTATAGATTTGGCTACGGTGCTTATGCGATGTACCACGAGTCTTGATGACTACTGAGAGGTTGTGCAAGAAGTAATTCTTGATTGGAAGCTTGGCATGGCACGTATGCGGGCTATATGCAATGTGAGCGGCATGCTATTTGTAGAGATTGGCCAGGTTAACAGGAAGGGCGAGAAGAGGGCGGACGTGCAGTCCTTGGTAACTTTCAAGGTGAGTATACCTTAAGTGCTATGTTACGATGGCGGTGTGTTTAGTTGTGATTAGAAATCATGTGATTGGAGTTAGCAGGTAAGATTTTGGAGGATAGAAAGTGTGAGCCTTAGAGCTTTATACGCAAAGAGACCTTAGAGGTAAGGCCATCTCGGGTAGAGGCGTATGTTTATGTTTGACCATATCGGAGTGCATAGTGCACGTGGTGTGTTTAGGATAAGTCCACATGTGGTATGAAATGAAAGAGGGTAGTTGAGCTAAGAGGACCGCTAGGTTTTTAAATGCGTGTTTAGTAGATTGTTCCTTGGGAGATGGTATTTACGCCTTGAGGTCGGGTTGAGGCTACGTGTGGAGTCAACCTTGTGGGATTTGGTGGTGAGGTCGGTTTGTGGTGGTCCCTCTTTGTGTTAGGGTCATGAGGGTGTTAGGCCCGTGTTTGGTTCGGCGTGATTAGCAGAAGTTCGTGGATCACGTTCGACCGGTAGTCGGGCGATGAAGCGACCTACCGTGTTCTTGATCGAAGTCGTTCCTCGGCGATGTTGATATTACTCGAAAAGGTTGTGAGGTTGCGGGTGCTACCTTCACTATGCCAGACGATGGAGGCCAGTGCTGTTTCTCTTCTAGGAGTTTGTACGAGCGGGGCTAGGAACTGGTGAGTCTCGTGTCGCATTCGCCACCGGGCGATGTTTTGATTTGGGGGTAGCTGTGAGATCGTTGTCTCGGTTGAAGTGTTTAAGCTACCATGCTCGATGTTCGGATGTCGTCTTGCGGCGCCTAGAAGCGAAATGCAAGTTGCGGTCGATTGGTTCGATGTTGGCGGGGTTGAGATAGTTAGTTGAGCTTGTTCCGGTGGTATGGATAGTGAAGCTTGTCTAGAAGAAGTTACGGCGGCTGGAGGAATCGTGCGGATAATGGCGGCGGCGCAGAGTTGAGGTTGTGGTCGGTCTTCTTGAAAGTACCACCGGACGAGTGTGGCGAGTTTGGAAAGCGAAGGAACTTAGCGAGTTACTTTGGGCGCTTTGTGAGTTCATGTGAAGAATAGGCGAGTTACTATATTTAGCATTCTGCCGTCCGACTTAGGAGGAAGGGCGTCCGTCTTCGTTTTGTTATGATCGGGAAAGTATCGGAGATCCGTCGAGTGTTCGATTAATGTGACCACGTTAGAGATAAGTAACCCGAGTTTTGGAAAGCTGACCGTGCTCGAGAATGTGGTAAGAGTTGGTGTCTGAGATCCTCAGGATATGGCGACAAGGTACCATTTGTTTGAGTCGTCAGACAAGGCTCGCTGACAGTGACAAAAAGTGGTATCGATGACTAAGAAGTATATTTTGACCCGGGAAGAGGTATTTGTGGTGATGTGAGGTGTTTCCTCGTGGACTTAGATGTAAGTTTTGCGCGGTGTTTCCATGGCGGCGGCGGGATTGTTTCGTAAGTATAGTAGTGAAGACTATCGCATCGCGTGTTCGTTTGAGACTTAGAAGGAACATTGGACGAATGTTTCTAAGGAAAGAATGTTATACCCGTGGTTCCGGGGTATGTCACGAGGGCGTCACGTGCGAGAATGCAGAAGATTGGAAAGGAAGAAGAGCGATTTTCCACGGAAAAGTTTCGGTTTTGTGAAGAAAAGGTTACGTTTATGGGGTGGATTCCCAGTTTGTGAACTTCTGGAGATATTAGAATTATAGATTTTATTTTGAAAATGGTCACGTGGGTTACCAGGGGAAAATTCTGGTTTTGTGGATTTGATTTTGAGTTTTGGCCGTTTTGGATATTTCGGAAGGCGAAATATTTTGGGCGAATCGAGGGGCGACCGTGTCCCTTAATGTAGCACACTTTGGGCGAAATATGTTTGTGCCTGACACGAGTTTGACGTCGTTTCGTGAAAGCGTTTTCACCCATGACTTTCGTAGGAATTTCAGGCTATGTCATTAAGTATTTTTGCGGATTTTTGAAAGGCGGAACATTTTGGACCAGCGAGAGGCGGCGGCAACGCACTCCGTTGGTGAACAAGTGGCGACGCAGATGGGCGATTGGGAAGGCAAGTGGAGATATTTTTGGTAGATATTTTGTGCAAGTTGGCTAGGTACACATGGGTGAATCTTGGCCCCTACACTTGCTAACTTGGTATAATCTTGGCCCATTGGTTGGCTTTCACTTGACTATAAATACCCGCCACGGAAGACTAATTCATTCCTGATTTGCCTAAGTCTTGGCTTCTTCCTTCACATAGTGTGGTGTCTTGGCGAGAGGCCCCTCACTCCCTTGGCCAGGAGTCCCCCACTAGTGGGGTGGCAGAGGGTAGACCCCATCGGCACTGAGGTGCTGGCGTAAATTAGAATTTTTTTTTAGCTAGTTGCTTTTCGTATAATACCGCCTTTGTGGTATAGAAATACTCTCAAGTATTGTTATATTCTTAAATGCCCTTGACATAGTGCCTTATACCTTGTTTGTATTCAAGGTTATACCTTTCTGAAAAGTCAAATACTATTATAGCCCGTCGATCCTGAGCAGAAACCACAGGAAAATCTCATGTGTCAGTTATGGGTATTGTGTAGAAGTTAGTTAGAAGCTTCTAAGGCTGGTTTTAAATGATTAGGCGCTCGAGTTAGAGCTGAAAGCGATTGCCGAGGATCGACTTTATGCTTGGATAATTATGGGCTATCGAGGTAATTATCTTGTCCACTGTGTAATTGGATATTCATGTTGTAGGAAGTATATAGTTGAAGTATACTATATATAATCTTGACGTAATTACATAGGAATGTATTCTGATAGACTTGTGTAGTAGTGCACGTGGAGTAAATTGTACCCGTTAGGGTTAGATGCTATAACCCCCTGGTTGGCTTGGTAGCGGCCTCGATAGAGAGAGGAGATTCTGTTGTTGCGGAAGTCTTCGAATTTTACGTAGAAGTTCTACGATGAGATCTAGATGTTAATAGCGCTTGTGGCGCTATATAGGTGGAAGTACTACGTGTGGCGCGTTCTCTTGGCGGCAGGAGTAATGCCGGCGAAGCAGGTACTTTCGAGCATTTTGCTATTGTCGATAATCCATTCATGAGGTATGCGACCTCTTCCTATCTCTCTACAGCACGTGATGTGTAAACTATGTAATGCGATGAGCGTACGTGTGCTAAATGTGTTTGAGTGGTTTAAAACATAAAGTGTTATAAAGCGCGGGAAGTTGGTTATAATGGCTTTATGTTAGTAAAACATGTAGTTTTAAAAAAGGTAAGCGATTTGAACTATAAGCGGCTTGTTATATGGTAGAAAAAGAACTTGAAGTATTTTCAAAAGATTTTTGAATCATTTTGAAAGAATACAGTGTTTGAAAACTTAAAGTTATACTAGCTTTATGGGAAGTTAGGTATAACGACTTAGAATCTTTCATGCGATTTCGGAAATCGAGAATGTGTATCGACAAACCAACTGCGGCGTTAATAAAAGAAATGTTTTGAATAATTAAGTATTATGAAAACGTGAAACTTCAAATGCATAGAAGCTAAGATGAGACAAAATGATATTTCCTAGATCATGTAGACAACTGTAATAAGATTGTTATAAACAAGAATATCCTACTCATGTACACAAAGGCTTATGTTTCTCAGTTATTTAAAGAGAAATTATATTCTTAAATGAATAAGACTATGAACTGAACGCTTTCTAAAATAAGAACGTGAACATTTGAAAATTAGGCAAACTTTGGGCGTTTTGGAAAATAATGTTGTTACTTGATTTTACAAAGGTAAGAGTTTTAGGTTTCTTAAAAGGGCAGATCACTCTATTTTATACTACGGGTATTGTGTGACTTATGTAGAAAAAGCGATCTTTTAAGATTTTAATGTGTGAAGTACTTTGGGATAGATGGCGAACTTGTTAGTAGAAGTACGCGTGTGAATAACTTGATTGTATTGGTTTGTGATAGCGCATGTGCTTTCTTGTTGCCTTGATAGAAGTAAGCGTGTTAGGATGCTACGTGTGTTAGTATCTTGTGATGTTTGTGTGTAAGGGTTTCCGCGATTTTGCTTATTAACTATGCAGTCGTTATGATAGTATTGTGGCATTCATCTCTTGAGATGATTCCGGGGATTAAGGCGCCCTCCGTCTGTAGGGTAGACTCGGCGATGCAGGACCGTGATTCGAGAATACCTCAATGCGGGTCACAGGGGCCTATCACGGGCTCACGAGTTCGAGTTGGTGTCGTCGCTGCCTTTATGGGCGTGCGGTCGCGTAGCCCGTCACGGACTGCCAAGTCGGGGCGATGCGAGGAGTAGCTACCCTCCGATGCGGGAATACCTCATGCGGGCGATGAGATTGGCCTATCTGCGGGGTGGGAAGTTCGAGACTAGTGCAGCAGCATTAGATCGCCGGGCAAGTGGCGGCTTTGATCATGGCGATGCAAGCGGATCTTATAATCACGATTTATGACCTTGTTAGATGCTTTGTAGGTGTTAGTAGTCGGCTAGGCCTTAGCATCTTTACTGTACGATTTTATTAGGACACAGGTGGGACTGGTGTTCATATGTATTCCTTAGTGCTTGTATATCATAAGCGGCGGTGAGGAAGGTATTCACGGAGCACGATTGATGTTGTGGGCGTGAGACCCGTTGTTAAATTAATTGATGACTTGAGGTGTGAGTCCACGACGACATGGCTAGCTATTTATAGTGAAGCTGTAGTTTAGTTATCATAACATGTCTCTGCTTTGTATAGACTACTATGATTTCATTTCGATTTATCTTTGATTTCACATACTGGTACTGTTATGCGACCTCGCGCCGAGGTGCGTTCCGTGCAGCGAGTTGAGGTACATCGATCGTTGATCTAGCTCTGAGAGTCCATGATTCGAGCGTTTGGGAAGCTCCGTTTCTCGGAGGCTTATCCAGTGGTATAGTCCCTGTCGTAGTAAGTGTTTACATTGCGGGGTTTGTGGGGCACTGTCCGCCGTTGTAGTAAATATCATTCTTAAGTGCATGAAATGCTGTGTTGTGGCGGGGTTAGTAAAAATTAAAACATTCATTTGTAAAAGAGTTGATGGTTATATATGCGAAAGGCAAGTTTCCTGATTATTATTTTATATATTCTGTTATCTCATGTGTGGTTTTATATTCCAGTGATTACTCACGATGTTGTGTCACTAGGGTGCAGGAGTAAGGCACGATCCACGGGCAAGGTTAGTCGTGTGACAGTTGAAGACACGGTTCTTGAGTCAACCAGCGGTAGAACTGTTGAGTGGTAGGATTCGATTTGGTAGTCCCGGTATTGTAAGTAAGTCACGGAGTGTTAGGCAGTTTGGTGTAACTCAACGGCTTGGTCGTGGATCATTCCGACCGATGATCCGGGCCGAGAGTGAAATCGGCGCATCTTGCATTCTAGCAAGAACCGTTTACTCGAGCATGTTGGAGTTCTCTGCGAAGGATTGTAAGGCTTGCCTTGGTGCTACGCCCGCGCCTGTGAATGGTGATGGAGCCAGTTCACGGCGCATTTTTGCTGTTCACGAAGTTTTTACCAAGCGTATGACCCAAGAACTTCGGTGAGTCTCTGGGAATCGCGTTAAGCCACTCGGGCGATGTTGGATTTGAGGGTCGTTGTAGGGATTGTTTGTCTCACTATGAGGTAGTGTTTAGCTTCCATGTTCGATGTTCGGAGATCAGCCTTATGAAACGCGCTTGAAGGCGGGAAGTGTAGAGATTCAGATCGATTAGTTTGATATTGTGAAGAGTTGACTTCGTTAGTTCGAGCTTGTTTCAAATGATGTATGGTTAGGGTATGGCGATTTTGGAAAACAAGGAACTTGCTTAGAGTTACTTGAATGCGCTTAAGGATAAATATGAAGAATAGAGCGGAGTTACTTTTATATGTTAGCGTTACAGTCCAGAGCTTAGGAGCCAAGTGCGTCGATCTTTTCGTGTGATCTGATCGGAAAGTGTCGGAGTCCGTTCAGTGTTCCCGATTGTGATTGACCACGTTAGAGATAAGTGCTTGAGTTTTAGGTAGTGACGATGCTCCAGGAAATGCCAAGTAGAGGAAATTCAGTGTCACGACGATTTCGGGGATCGCATGCGGCCGTGCACCATTTGTTGGAGTACGTCGGAGTGAGGCTCGCGACAAAGTGACAAAAGTGGTACCATTTGTTGGAGTGCGCTGAGAAGGTTAATACCTGCGATGAGAAGTATGCAGCGAGTATCTGACGAAGTAAGAGAGAAGCGAGCATGTATGGCGGCGTGCGATATCAAATCATTTCTTTTTGTAAAGAAGAAGGTCACGAGGAAATGCTCTTTAGACCCGGTGAAGTGTTTGTAGTGATGATTAAGGTGTTTCCTCGTGGACTTGGATATAAAGCATTTTTGCATAAAGTTGTTCTGTGGCAGTGTAGAGAGTTGGTCTAAACGTAAGTATAGTAGTAGAAATTTATCTTTGCTGGCGCCGCGTTTATTTGAGACTTAGAAGGAACATTGGAATGAATGTTTCTAGAGAGGAAGATATGTATACCCGTATTTCAGGAGTATGTCTGCGAGGGGCGTCGTAGGAAATTCGAACGAGAATGAGCTTGCGGAAATTATTTTTGTGCTATGCGATTAGGAGTGCGTTTTTTTTTGGCGAAAGCGTTTTCCTGACTTTATTAGGGAATTTCCGGTATATCATTTTTAATTTTGCGGATTTTTGAGAGGCAGAAACATTTTGGACCAAGCGGGAGAGTGTTCTGCCATCTGCACCCTCATTTGGGCAAATAAGAGGAGGCTTGCTTGTGGAATTAGTTCATAGTTTTGTGCACTTGTTTTGGCCTTGTTTTGTGGCTTGTTTTGTACCATGTTTTATTTTTGTAGAGTAGAGGGTTAGGAGGTGCACTTAAGCCAGTCTTGGCCCCCTTACAACACGCTTGCAAGCTTTGCGCTTCGCTAGATCTGTAGCCATTGCGATTTGTACTTTGGTTTTAACTATAAATACCACATCAGTGATGACTTTCTTAAGGCTACCAAATATTTTTCTAAGTGATATTAAATCCTCTTTCACTCCCACTTGAGTGTAGGAGTCATTGATAGGCATAAAAATAAAGCCATGGCGGGAAGCCGCTTCCCCATAAATGTGAGGTCTTGGTAGTGAGGTACCCCCACACCAGCCTAGTTGTTTCGATATAATACACCATCTTGGTAGTAAATACTCTCAAAGAAGTATTGTTATAATGTAAGGTACTGTAGTAGTATCACTTGTTACTTATTAGAGTTATGCCTATCTGAAAAGCCCGAGGAAATGCTATTATACTTCCCTTAGTCTACAAAGGCAGAAACCTAGGGAAAATCTCCATAGATTACAGTTGGAGGTACTATACTGAGAAATTGGTTAGAACTACAAGGGTTGTTTTGGAGCGGAGTTGGAGCACCGGAGATGGAGCGAAACTTTGCTATGGATCGACGTTAAACTTCCCGGATAATTATGGAGAAACCTCTCGAGGTAATTATCTTGTCCTCTGTTGTAATTGGAAATTACATATTATTAGAATATAGTTGAAGTATCCCTATATAGATTTAGGGCGTAGTTATCGGCAATGTCTTTTTTGACTTAAGCTAATTTTAAAGAAAATCTTTATTTGCAGTATGTTACCAGAAATTTGTATTCACGGTGGAGCTTGTGTAGTAGTCTGTAGAGTAGGAAATTGTACCGTTGGGTAGGGTTGATATAACCCCACGGTTGGCTTGGTAGCGAAGGCCTCGTTGAAGAGGAGGAGATTTCTGTTTGTTGGGGAGGTCTTTGCGAATTTGGGTGGAATGTTCTCGATGAGATCTAAATGTTAATAAAAGCGCCTTGTGGCCTTATAGAAGTTGAAGTACTACTCGTGTGGCGTGATCCTAACTTGGCTTAAGGGTAATTGGCCAGGCGGTTGGAAGTGCTTGGGCGTTTTGCTATTATTAGTCGATAATGCGTTCGAAGGTATGTGAACCCTCTTCATATCTCTTCCTACAGCATGATATGTGTAGGAACTATGTAGTACGGTGAAGCGTACATGTGCTAAATGTATTTAATTGGTTTAAAACACAAAGTGTTATATATAACGGCTTTATAGGAAATCGATTATAATGACTTTATATTTAGTGAAAAAATACTTGTGGTTTTTAAAAGGTAACTGATTTGAACTATAACTGGCTTGTTATGTGTTAATAGAGAACTTGAAGTAATACTTGGTTTTTGAAAACTTAAGAGTTATCACCTAGCTTTATGGGAAGTTAGGTATACTTGGCTTAGAATGTTTCTTGATTTGGAAATCGGAATGTGTATCGACAAACCCGCTGCGACGTTAATAAAAAGGAAAATGTTTTGAATAATTAAAGTATTATTAAAACAGATGAAACTTCAAATCTTGCATACAAGCTAAGATGAGACAAAATGATATTTTCTAGATCATAGATTTCAACATATAATAAGATTGTTGTTATAAACAAGAATATCCTACTAAGCATATAAGGCTTATGTTTCTCAAAATTGTTTAAAAGAAAATTATATTCTTAAATGAATAAGACTATGAACTCTGAAACACTTTCTAAAATAAGAAACGTGAACATTTGAAATTAGGCAAACTTGGGCGTTTGGAAAATAATGTTGTTACTTGATTTTACAAAGGTAAGGATTTTAGTTTTCTTAAAAGAATGATCAACTCTATTTTATACTACGGTTATTGTATGTGACTTATGTGAAAGAAGCGAGGATCTTTTAAAAGATTTAATGTGTGATAGTACTTTAGGGATAAGATACAGTGAACTTGTTAGTAGAAAGTACCTTGTGTGAATAACTTGATTGTATTGGTTTGTGATAGCCTTGTAATACTTTCTTGTTGATTTGATAAGTAAACATGTTAGGATCACTGACGTGTGTTAGTATCTTGTGATGTCCCAGTGTATAAGGGTTTTCCTCGCATTGCCCGGCTTGAAGTTGTTTGACTGCTCCGGGGAAGTACGGAATTTAGTGTTGGTATTGTACCACTCGCGCCTTGACTTGTGCGGACGGATAAAGGTGCCCTCGATGCGGGGTAGGCTCGGTGATGCAGGACCATGATTGGGAAATACCTGCGTGCAGGTCGGGGATCCATGCGGAACTCTGAGTTCGAGGTTAGTGTCGCGGCCTTTATGGTAAATGCGGTCTTTGTGGCCATCACGGTCTGCTGCGGAGTCGAGTCGGGGCGATGCTTGGGAGTAAACACCCTCGATGCGGGGTTATACCTCATGCGGGCCTATGAGGTTTGGCCATATGCGGAGAACGCGGAGGATTCAGGCTAGGCAGCACATTGTGATCTGCGGGCGAGTGGCCAGGCTTTTATCATGTTATGACGGTCTAGGCAGGAATATCTCGTGTTCTGATTTATGACGCTTGACTGAGGCTCTCTGTAGGGTGTTAGTAGTAAACTATGCCTTAGTACTTACCACATGTCGCATTTATTAGAACTGATTGAGACACAGGTGTTCATGTGTATTCACTTTGGTGCTTGTATATCATAAGCTATGCGATGAGGAAAGGTATTCCACGGGCGTGATTGATGTTGTGGCGTGAGACCACGTTGTTATGTTTGAGTGATGACTTTGAGGCGTGAGTCCACGACTTGATATATTGGCTTGCATTTGTGTGAGCACCAGTTTTATTATCATACATGTCTCGCTTGCTATACTCAAACTACTATGATTCCATTCGATATTTTTGAGTTTCACATACCTAAATTACTGTTATCGCGGCCTCAGCCGGAAGTGCGTTCGTCTGTGAGGTAAAGAGTACACACGATCGTTGATCCTCGCTCTTGGGGTCACGATTCGGTAGCAGGAAACTCCGTTTCTCGGAGAGCTTATCTTGAAGTATAGTCCTGTTGTTGTAGGTGCTTACATTCGGGGTTATGTAATGACCCCCATCCGTCGTTGTTAATCATATCATTAGTAGAAGTGCGTAATCTTGTTGTATTGGCGGGAGTTTTGTAAAAAAGTTAAGAAGCTGCATTCCGTATGTTGAAAAAGTTGTTGTTATATATATGCTGGGAAAATGCAAGATTTTCCACCAGTTATTGTTTGTATTTCATAATATATAGCATATCGTTTATGTTCAGTAATTACTGCGATGTTGTACTCACTGGGGTGCCGGGGTAGGCACTACCACTGCCCGGAAATCGGTCGTGACAGCCTTATGGTACCGGAACTCGAGCTACCGCCGCCTCGGCCCTCTAATACTCGCCGGGCGTGGGCTGAACTCGCCGACCGCCTACTACCTCGTGCATAGTCTGCGGCTCGAGTCCGTGTAACCCTCAGTACCGCTAGCGACTCCTGCCGCTTTGCCCTTCGGGCCTCGGCCGCCTTCGGTGGGCATAATCGCTTTCATAAGAATAGGTCGCAGAGGAT